>NW_011627249.1:650130-672520 GCF_000204515.1 Acromyrmex echinatior | reverse complement strand
CCAGCTCTTTTGGATTTGCCGGTTGCGCCTCTTGCCGTGGCTGCTGCTGTTGCTGCTGCTGTTGCTGTTGCTGCCACTGCCACAGTCGCTACTATTGCTACTACTACCTGCCTTCGATAATAATTATACCTCCGTTTCTCGTAACCCCTATAAGCTGCCATCCATCCCTCTCGACTACAGACGTAAATCACATTGCGCTGGCGAAGCGTCTCGAGAGGGCAACCGCTTCGCGAGTAAGCTCGCTGATCATTACGTGAAATTAGCGAAGTGCGATGGTACACGATTCCGCGCCACTCCGTTGTCAGCTTTGGCAAGTAATTTGCGAGATGATTTCGGTGCATCTTTCCCGGAATGGGCGCGCAATGGTTTTCATTTTATTTACTGAACTGGTAACTTTGAGAGATGGATTTTATTTTATTTAACTTGCAGCATGTAAAATTTATATATAACGAAGAAGATACTTTTTTTTTGTTTTATTTAAATTTTATAATATTTGTTTTATCGCCAAGTTCTCTATTTCAACACATATTCTCAATCATATCAAAAATTTATACGCGGTGAACTGTTTTTCTAGATACCGGTCTGTTTGTTTTTAATCTAAATGCATTTTAATCTAAATTTCTGTATAATAAGAAATAATGATTCGGTGCATGGAATTATTTTTTACGAGTATGATTACGAGAAGCGAAGAGAACGCACTCCTTTATCTCGGTTGTAATTATATTCGCTCGTTCGCGTTCGTCAGCACGCTCATTTTCTCACGTGTTTAATGATGCTGCACCGCTAAAGCATCCCTGGAGAGCGGCGTTTTACAGACAAAAGCTCGTCGGTCGTTACGTGAAATTAGTGAAGTGTGATGCCTCGCGATTATCTACTTTGCTCTCGTTGTTCCGTTCAGGTTCGTTGACGATTGATGTGTCGATTATCGTAGGTACACGACTAAAGTATAGGGAACACACAATCGTAACTAACGTGTAACGATATTTCTCTTTTCGTAATATTCGTTCATTTGCACGTAAAAGTAATATATTTGCATAATTTAATGATTCTCAGGATCGATTTTTACATGATACCGTGGCTATATTCTTACATGTCGTGGGAGAGATATTTCGCAATTAAATTTAATTTACTGTGTCATTATGGCTTCCCTGATGTTCCTCGCGGTCAGCAGCTAAAAATAATGAGATATTTCTTCGCAAGTTTCTTCACAATCCCTTTACACGCACGTTTTAATTACAGATTCTTATCCGTCATGTAACGTACACGAGAAGGGCCTAATTTGCACACTTTCGAGAAATCAGCGGTCGCTGGCTAATTAACCGGCGTAATGCTACGTTCAAGTCATTGTAATTATTATTCTTTCTTTGTGCCCCTCCGTCTTTCAACATGAGAACAATTGATGGACTCTAAAGTAACAACGAAGCATATACGAAGAGTGATTTAAGAGCGACAAATCATTCCGGGAAAACAATTTATCTCGGAAACAAATAACATTCAAAGGCAATCCTGTGTGTATCTTACTAGAGAATAGCGCGTTATATTTGTGCAACGCAAAGAGCGGAATATGCCAAATTACGTCGCAATACAGTGGTATATTTGGATGCCCCGTATCTTGTCGCGGTGTACTCTGATGCGTATGAACGTATTTTGACACACTGCGGCGTACGTTCGACGTGTATAACAAGTCGATTTGTCAACAGTTAATTTGCGCAAAGCGTATATATACACAAAGGCAGGTGCATGAATAACGAGACACCATATCAGTGGCGACATAATTTCACCGTTGCTCCCCAATACGGCACAGCACGATATAATTTCAAACCAAACGCGATATTTCGTTTCGGGATATTCGCGTCTCTTCTACGCGTCAATTAGAAGTGACTTCGTATATACAGTTCGTCGGTTGCGAGCACGATACGGTATGCGTCTCGGACGATTGATAAGCTTCTTTGGAACAACGGAGCTTCTTGGATCTTAGAGAGAGGGGGGGGGGACCACCTGGGACCACGCTCGTAAAGTTGGCGGTAAGCCTTGTTTATTGGCCGCGAGCACAGACGGAGAGATCTCTTTTATTTGAGGAATGAGCTTTGAGCAAGTAGGGAAATTCCATTTAGTCGTGAATAAATAACGGAGCACGCGTGCGGCGCGAATCCCTATCGGCGTTCCCGACCAGGGCATCTTAAATAACTTCCGCGGAACAAAATGTGGCCTCCTCGCCGCGTGTACGATAAATAAGTTCGCCGTAATGAGAGGACAATTTTACGGCGCGCCCTCGCCACGATAATTTAACTCGTATATGTTTCTGGAATGAAGGTCAGACATGGAGGGACGGAAATGGGAACCGCGAGGTGGAACCTATCGATGTCGTAGTTTTTTTTTGCGACAGAGACGATATATGAGTTAAAAAGGTTAAAAGGTTTCATAGACGGTAAAATTACCGTCGCGTATAAATTTTCTAACTTGTTGGAATTACTCGGCGGTGACATATAGTGTGGAAAGACAAACGCAAAGTTGGTGAATCTATAAATTGTCACGAACTATCATGTGGAGCTTTGCAAGCGCGGTTAGTTGGAGTTGGAGTTGCAATCTCGACGAGTTGCAATTTGCGGATATAGTCGATTGGGTTGCACGATTGATCGATCGTTCATATGTCTACGTCCTCGTTCGCGCTTCAACGGCGCCGCGTTGACCACTTATAAAATTACATTTTCGATGCGCGCGATCGAATGTTCTCGGTTAATTGAATGGATTTATTTGAGAAGCGATGAATGAATAAGCTTTAAATATTTATTCAAAATTACCCAACGACCTTATTTTATTTGCCAAATAACGTGTCGGATATGATAAATCAGGGAAGAAGATACGTCTCTGAAATTTTACTTACAAAATTTATTCGTACTATTTTTCTCCAATTTGACCAATTTGATAAGTATTGCCTGTTACGTTTCATATTCAACGAGAAAGGATACAGTAGGTACATCAAATGTCGCGATAATATTCTATATAGGTTAAGTGGCTGACTAACGAATAACTACGTATAACTGGGTGAATTTTATTTTGTGTGCAACAATGTCCATGATAATGGTCGTAAAAGTCTTTTTGTCATCGAAATTTGCCACGTTGTTGCGATAACCTTATCTACTGATGTATATATATGTTTATACTTAGCTATTATTGCGTATATGCCGACAAAACTTTGTTGCTAATGACATTATAAGCCATTGCGCCGAGCAGCACTATCAGCGGGAACGTACAGCGTTTTTTTTTTTCCCCAGTCATTACACCCAACCGATATCTCAGCACGTACGATTTCTGCACAATAACGTCCGCATAGACTGGACGCATTCATTACTGGGTGGAAAAAGTAACATAAGTACGTTTTCCCACTTACAATTTCCCGATCGATCGTCGTCGAATATCGATTATCTTCACCCGGCAGAAGAAGTTGCCTTCCTAATATAATATTCTTCCGCGAGTAACCAAGTACCGTAAGTGACCGACTCCCACACGTGTTCGTTGTTTAAATAAAATATTACAAGTTGTAGACTGGGCGTCTACGGCACACATAGCTACGTATACAAGATAAACTCGTTACTGAGAAAGACGATGGAACGCGTGGGGGTCATTCGTTTGAACAAACAGCGGTTCGAACTATCATCTTGCATCGATGAAGATACAGTTGTGAGCGACTGCAAACGCCATTGGAAATAGGTACACGCGGTTAGGCTCCCCATAGGCGGAAAGTGCTCGTTCATGTGTTACAACTCGGTGAAAGCAATAATTCGCTCGCTCGTTCCGGAATTTCGGCCGGTTCGCGGCGATTCCGACGCGCCCGCGACCGCTTTCGTTTCTGGCCGATTATCCGGTCGTGCAATTTATGTTGGCAAATGACTGCAATCTGCGCTCGATCCGACTCGTGAAACATTCCCTCTCTCTCTCTTCTTCGACCTCGACTTTCGACCCTCCTCGTCCTCCGCTACTCCCCCATCCGTCTCTCAGGCTCTGCCTCGTCCGGTTCACTCGCATGCAGAAAAGTGCAAAACACCCGGAGGAAACGAGCGATTCGTGATCGGACGCCGTTAACGTTTCACTTTTCGTGGTCGAAAATTATTCGCTCCCCCAGCTATGTACCGAAGACTCGCGCGTACGTTCTTTTCGATAATATCGTATTGCTGCTTCGCCCGCGGATAGAGATCGTTTTTCGAGGCGTAAGGTACACCGACACAAATAGATCGTTGATAAACAATTCGAGGATACGAACAGATATAACACAGTCATAACTGTGGACGACTAATCGAATGATGCGAAGAAATTAAGATGTTGAAGCGATCCCAATTTAAACTCTGGTGTTAATTCTTGAAAAATGCAACTTGTCAAAATATTTCTCTTATTTTTTACGCACAATTCTCCATTTAGTGTATGTTAAAAAAATGATAATATTATTACACAACATTAGAAAATTCTGTTGTCCAGAAAATAGAAAATAATTTCATATACTATAGTATATTTTTTAATTCAGGATTCGTGTAAAATTGTAGTAAATTGTAGTAAAAAAGCATCGTAGTCGATACGTGATGTGTGCTTTGAAGAATGAAATTAGTCTGAATACATATCGCGTTATATTCTCGTTAAAATCTCTGCCGCTTTTGTTATTCGAATGGAAAGCGTTTGAATCGATACCGGGTATTACCCTAACGTCATTAAGGCATGACGTTTAATATCCTTCAATTATTTAGGCCATACATTTCGTAGTGTATCGGGTTTCGACAGAATCTAATGAATGTCGCGATCGATCGGGTACCAATGTTATCATGATCTGCATTTGCGATTTCGGTGAGAAGCAAAATGCGATGGTGTGCGAGCGATGTTGTGAATCGATTATCGATTTCAGCGGCGCGCAGAACACCGTTCGAACGACGATCTTGCGAATTGAATATTGATTTCGTGACAGCGTACAGCGTACAGCGCAAAACGCCAGCGGGTAGTGCGGTACGAATCACGTTACGGATCGGTTATTGATTTTGATAGCGTAGTCGCATGAATCGGTCGAAAATGGCGAGCGAGCACGCCGATTAATTGCCTCTCACAAAGCCGCCGATAAAGCGACTCTGAATGCAATTATTCACTTTAACGTGTTTTAAGTATGGATGATGAAAACCGATGGTCAAATTAATTTCAATCATCTCTCTCACTTCGACTTTTGTGATTTAATATTAACGTTGTGCTTTTCCCGCGTATTACGATACATTGTACGCGTCCCCTGTATATGGGTCATTATTCATGCGATAATTCGTAGTCGCTCCTCTCGATACGATTATCACGAATGATCATTCTCCGCTTGCGGCTGCGGCATGGAAACATTTCTAGCGATGAAGGCATTACGTTCTTATATTAATGATTTTTAGTATCAATATAATCTATAATAATATAAAAAAAAACACGCTTATGCTGCTAGCAAAATATTTAGATATCGAGTGAAATGACGTAATATTTTCCGTGATATGACGTATGCCCCGCTGTGTTGTTATCGCGATGAGTCGGAGCACCGCGCGAATCGGGGTGCGCTTATCAGGGTACGACGGTTCAATTTTGATTGCATATTCGATGATGCGTGCACGTGTACGCACGTGTACGCACGTAAGCACTCGCGCTCAACTCCGCGGCAACGAGGCAACATCGGACAAATGCCGCGACGCATCCGATGGCGGCAGTTTCATTTTATAGTTAATCGCTCTTTATCGAGCCAGTCGGCCGCAGTTTCCGCGTAAATTATTGCTGTCATAAATTTATCCCCCGATCGGTAATTATCGGTCCGAGCCATCCGCCGGAACGGGCGCGAATTACGAGCCAATTCCAATTGGCGCTTCAGTCACTCTCTATCGCACGGCGACGCGGCGGTTATTGTTACCGGGAGGCGACTTCGACGATTTACTGCAGTGACCTACGTTTAAAGCGCATGGCGGATTAACAATTTCGGGCGTTTCGCGAATTTCCTATTACGGCGTCACGCTTATCCGCCGCACGCGGACGATACGCAATTGCGGTAACTGCGAGCTCGCCGATAATAGCTACACAGCGGATTGAATCGCGCGGAACATGGCTGCATTGTTAACGTGAATTATAATTGCATCGAGTCGCTACAGCATTTTCAACGCGATCTCTCTATCTACCTATTTCTCTCGTATTTCTCGCTCGCTCCCGCTGGTGTGATGTCCCCTTGCGCATTTAATGACGCAAACGTGGACCGTGAAGCGCGTTAAAATCTCAATAATAATTAATGTTTGCGATATCGAATGTTTGTACATGATGCGATTATATGAGATTAACGCGAGACGGTATGATGCCGTAAGTTTGTTTTACAAATGCTCTCGAAGCGTTACGTATTCAGCGTTTGAGGCTTTTTATTAATTTACCACCACATGTGAACGTATCAATAATGATGTTTTCATTCGTTATTGCGCAATTTTTACTTGCAGCTACAAAATTGCACCATTGTACTCTCGGGAGAATCTAATTTGTTGTTTGCAATCGGACAATGCAGAGAGGACAGACGCGAGACATGACAAATAAAAGATTACGTTTGCTATTCTCACGATCGATGTCGAAATTAGTATCGTGGCGGCGCGTATCTAACGGGTGGACACAATTAAGTGTGCGTGCAAGTTACCGTGAACGGTTGTAAAGCTCACGCGAAAGGTAAGCGAGCGATCATAGATCGTAGATAAGTACAGTCCAGGCGCCAACATCATTTTCAACTTCGAGAAGTATAGTCGTGGTGTCGAGGGTTATGGGAACCTGACCGTTGTAGTTGTGCAATCAATTGCAGATACAATGTTGTCTGTCGAAGGATGCAACGAAGAAAAAGTTGACTATTATACTAGTATAAAAATTGAACAAAATTGAACGGTAATTATTTTTAACAATCGAGCAAATGTTTGTAATTATGTAGAATCCTGTCATTATTTTCTTTATATTAACAGAATGTCGTTAACTAACTTTACAGAAATTTGGATAGGGAAATTAGCACGTGGTTCTATTAAAAAAATAATGATTGTTTCAATACTTTACAGTTTTATAATTCTTTAGCAAAAATAAAAAAAAAGTTGCGCATTTTTTATATTATTAAAAGATCAAAATTGAAGAAGTAGCAGCCGGAATTCTAAAAATGATTACAATCATTTTTATTTCTAGTAAAATTCTATGCTCTACAAAAATATATAAATAGCGACTATATATTCAGTCACGAGTTAGAAAACTTATCTACGGTGCTAGTCTTGAATTATTAAGTCTTGAATCAGATCGACTAAATTTATTTCTATTCGGATTTAGGTACTTCAGCAAAATTATTATTTTTGTACGCTTATGCAGATGTGGATCCTTTTTTGTCTCTTCGGTCACATTAAAATTTCTCAATGTTATAATCGAATTGGATGTAATTTTTTCAATTAAAGAGAGTAAAGAATAGTTTTTGAGATCAATCGCAAATTCGGCGCGCGCCGAGAGATATTTTTTTCTAATTAAGAAATTAATTCCCCAGCGAAGTCGTCAGTTTTCCCCTAAAAATAACAGTCCCTGAAAAGCTACCCTCTTAATCGAGCATTTGTCTTTAGATGCGATCTCAGTCCCCGGCAATGATATTTCAGGTATAACGCGGCCTCTTTAGCCGGTGGCAATTGCCGCGTCCCTGTAAACGAGCCTACTTATCCGGGGGTTGATTTACTTCCCTCGCAACGCACATCGCCGCAACACCGTTTCTCGTTGGCAGAATGAGCAATGGTCTGAAACGAGCGGGAACAGCTTGTTAATTAACTCAATTAAATTGTTAGATATTACTTTCATTCTGCTATCCATCCACGCCCCTCGTGTCCTCGTAATATTTCCATAACAGTGAAAAGGTCGTTATCCTCGAGTGTGTCGTAAATTCAAATAATCCAAGCGTGTACTTTATTATATATATATATATATAATTTTCGTCGCGATTCTGGGCACTCACGGGGTATGTTACCAGAGACAATTGGAGAAAGAGTAGTCCTCCAACACGCATCTCACGCGATGACCTTTCGTATTTCCAAATAGAGTCGCCGTTACACACCAGATGCTAGTTCTCGAAAACAAGAATAATTACGTGATTTCGCGGTGGCGGATGGCGAAAAGGGCCGGAAAAAGGGGCGCGCGAAAGGAAGGCGGTGAAGAGGAGGAAAAGCTGACACCAGTTTCGCGGGCGGTGGTGGCCATGTACTTTACAGGGACAAGCGGCTTAGCCAGCCATGCCGGTGAACATAATTCATCCGGTGTAACTCGGGGTCTCTCTTCTCCGTTACTGGCACAACACGTTCCAACGCACTTCGCACGGACGGTGGAAACGGGAGGAAGTCTCTCCCTGCTCTTATTTATGGTATTACGCGACTGTACATTCAGATTCGGTCGCTGTTTCACGGTAGCGGCGGCGGCGGCGGCGGCACTCCATGTATGGAAAATGGCTTTTGCCAAGGCGTTACCGAATTATTTATATGCGAGATGAAGTACACCGGTTAGTTGCTCGGACGATCCCCAAATCTGCCCTCGTTGAAGTTCATTCCTTTGGTAGTAGTGAATTCAGTTTTGGATTGCACGCTTTATGCGGTTAAGATAATTGTACGTAAGCGGCGCTTTTGAAAGTGAATTTTACGACGAAAACTTCACTATTATCGATATACTCCGCTTGTCTGCTAACTTCGTTTCCCAGGCATTCTCGTGGCAGAAGAACTGGAAAGTTATTAAATTTCTCAAAATAATTAATGAACTATTAGCTGTTAATTTAATTACTTTTCTTTCATTATCCCGAAAGTTTGAGTTCTTTAACGTAACGAGCAATACGATTGTTATTCGAAAGGCAATATTTATGTTAAAAAACTTTTATTTATTTAAGAAAACTTTTTTTATTTATTGAAAGAAAACTGTAAATTTGAAACAATAATTATTGTTAAGTGAAACTGAATGAAAATATAAACTTTAATAATTTGCAAACTGTTGCCGCACATAGGCAGGATGATAAGGACTCGGAAGGAGAGTATTTCTCGGTGAACAAATTGAATTCAACAGAAATTAGCGCCAGGGTAGGTTTACGAATCCGTCTTGTTGTCATGAGAAATTATTGCCGTGAGTATTCCCGCAGGACGAAAGGGAGGCTCTCGCCTTTTCCCGTGGGGTTATAATGCTGAGAACGAGCCGCTCGCGGTTATTAGTTTAGGAAGCTGCAAAGTACCCCGAAACAAAGTCTCTTCTCTCTCTATCTCTCCACCAGGTAATCAATATACAGGCGACGACCCCTGCCTCGTTTCACCTTGTCGGTTTATCCTGAACCATCGGCGAGAATCCCGGCTTACTTGTTCGTTCCAGGCATAGCCGGCAGACAAGCAGTATCTTTAGCTAATAAAGCATCCCCTTTTACTTCATCTCCCCTCCCTTATGAAGGGGCGGCCGACCAAATTATAATACGCCTACCTCATGTTTCTCCCCTGAAATGCTCTCAGACTTGATCGCTTTTCATCATGAAGCCGATTACGCGACCGGCATCCTTGAACATTTTTTTTTTTGCCAACAGTACCTTTCCCGTAAACAGCTCGCTTAATGTGCTTTCAATTGGATAGCCCACGGTTATTAGAGGGGCAGATAGAATTTGAAAGTGGTTAACCATGTTGGACACGTTCAATTTTTTTATGCCGATTTATTTAATGCTTAAGGAAAAGAAAAGGTCACTAATTGTGTAAGCTCTTTTAAATACACAGAGAATATGTAATTATTTGCATTAGAAACGTTTTACAAAATAAAAAATAAAAACTCGCAATCTTCCTCGTGCATTGTACTTTTTGTAGAATTTAATAAGTACGTGTATCGTAGTACAGCATCTTCTGATGCGTTTCGAACTTCCCGGTAATTTTTGCAGATGTCTGGCGAGCATCTGCCTCGATTAAGTAGTGTTTAACCTGTAATTTATTCCACCGGCAACGGTCGGGCGTTCGCAATTTACGCTTTAAATTGAAATGTAAAATTATCGTAGTGCATTGGATTCCGATTCAAGAGTTTCAGAGCGAGAGTGGAATGAATCTATAATTTGTAAGGTCTGCTTAAGATCCGAAGTTTGTAAAATCTTGCAGATTATAGCTTTACACCGCTGCTGTTCTGAACCCTTTAATTTGACGCTCTGTATATACATTGTATATATATATATATATTTTTTTTTTTGTGGTTTTTTGCAATTTTGGATTTTTTATTTTAATATTAACCAAATTAATGCCAAATTAATGAGTAATAAATCATCATTTATTTAAAACTGTCAAGGTATCGCGAAAGAGAAGCTCTAGAGAATCGCGTGTATTTCATAAATTACGAAATGCGCGCAATTGTAGGTTGTAGGTTAGTGCGTTATTTACACAGACAATACATACTGGATAATAATGGAAATGCAGTCGTTAGTACCGCGGGGAAAAGGAATGACCAAGACACGTACGCTAAGCTCGGTAAACATTGTGCAATTCACGTCGCGTACGCATCATAGTTTGTTTGCACGTTGTTAAGCCGCGGCGAAAGTTAGAGAATAATTCTGTCCATTTCTCTATTTCAGTCCAAGCAGTACGGCGCTGGGTTCGCTGGACCAACTGAAGGAATATCTGACGACAGTGGGAACCTGCAAATGTGGCCTCGAGTGCCCACTCAGACCCGAACAGGTGTTCAACTTCGACCCCAAGGTAAATACGCAACCGAATGTTACAATTGTATGTTAATTTGTTTAACATTTCCAAGGGAAATTAATCCTAAGAGAATTCATCAATTTTCATTATACATAATGAAAAGATTTCGCTTCTAAGGACTGTTAGACTAAAGCCAATGTTTTAAAATTGAACAAAAAACCGCGGATACTTTTTAAATGACTTATATATATATAAATGTATGCACATACATATAGATACTACTTCTAAAATGCACCATAAAGTTGAATAATTTTTCACGTTCTAATTACAATCTCTCGTTTTATGAGCATTATTAATATTGATTCTCTTGCCATATCTCAGTACTAAAAGAGATTTCCGGAATTAGTATTATAGCGAGTCAATCAGTACAATGACTGTCGCTCGATGACCCGATATGCGAACATGCGATGCCTCGAGCAGACAGACTGTTGCAGACTATGTAGATACAGTCGGTGACGCGCTTATTAGGGACGTTCATTATGCTTTATCCTTTTACGTTTGCACCGTCGAGAGAGAATTATTCCGACGCGTCGCGACGGCGAAAGTTCATGGTACAACCTGTTATAACTACGCGTCATGAGCGCGTGAGTATAATCACGCTTAATCGCCGGCGGCAGTTAGGCACCGTTTATTTATTTATCGTGCGCCCGTAATTGGTTCGCGTTCTCCGTGTATATGCAGCCGAGGCTCGTGACTTACCGAGGATAAAATATCGCCATTATGCGTGCAGACGACGACGAGGCGTCTCGCCGAGAATGTATCGCGCCGTGCCGATCTCACCTTCTCTTCGAATCGATTAGGAAGTGTAATTCTTTCTCGTGACGACTAGGAAGAAATTATTTCTCGTGACCAAATGAAAGCGTTCGATTAAGCGTTACCGTAAATCAAAGCGCGCGGCTCGAAGTGTGTATCTGAAAAAGAATCTTCTTTCTGTTATATTTAACAAAATTTTCTTGGTTAATAATTCTAATGTGACAATTTCCTTATTTTATAATTATACAATTATTTAACAATGTAGTAGTTAGTAATATTAAATGCATTTAAGCGGAAAAATGTATACGTTTTACACATTCATTGTGTGGTTCATATCATCTTTAATCGACAAATGCTCAGTGATATTTAGACAAATGCTCAGTGACAACAATAAAGAAATGTCGCGATTAGTAAAAATAATCTTTTGTTAAAATGTCAAAGAATATTTCAAATCGATTTTGGATTAATAACGATAATGAAAACAGCTTTTATTGTTCTTCTTTGTTGTTTGATATCAACGTAAATGTCATGGGAACGTAAAAGTACCGGGAAGAGATTTTTTTCTGTGGTGCACGTGAACAACAGCATCTTAAGTGTTATCATTTCTTGGTCTAATCTTCTCTCGATTCCACCGAAAGTTTCCTCTCTTTCTGTCTGTCTCGTTTCGAATTCGTAGAAACGACAATGAATCACGTCCGTGGAACTGGTAAAGCAGTCCCGGAAAATTGTACCTCTCACGAAACATCGCCGCGAACAAAACACAATCGAGCGTCCTGGCGCTATTTCTGTCGGCACGACTGCCGTAAATACGTAATTTTTCTTACTTCCGCTATTTAGATATTTATGGTGCATTCGCGAGAACGCGGTGGCACGTATCTCGATCCGCGCCAACGATCCCGAAGAAATATCGCGATCGTGCGTGCCAACGATCGCGGCTTATTAAGAAATATCGCGTCCCGGGCACGTAACTATTGTTCGCCTGAAACGAAATGTGTGCTCCCTTGAAAAAAAGAGTGCTGAATCTTGCGTTTATGGCGCGAAACAACAACAACAAGTCTAAAACTCTCTAGTGCACCAAAGTTCGGCCGACGTTTGTCGAAATCGTCTCGTGACGATTGATCGATCGCGGTCACGCTTTCGATTCTACAGGGTTAATTTTTTTGGATACCGGTTTTTCGGGGAGGATGAGGAGAGATAAAGGGTATAATAAGGCTAATTTCATGCCGGAGAGGAGAAGGAGGGAAGGGTATGTTCCGTGCATACATTAAAATTTTAGGAAAGTACTGGACACGTTGCGCCGCGCCGGTAGATAGCAGGAGACAACATAAAGCGAGAGAGAGAGAGAGAGAGAGAGAGAGGGAGGCGGGAGGGGGAGGGGACGCTCATCAGTTTTGCTTAATTATTCCGGTAGCATGCGACGATATACGAGGAAAACGTATAATTATCCGTGCACCTGCTTGCTAACCACTCACTCAACCGCTGCTGCTCGCCGTCATATACCAAGTGCACCATCAGTGCGTTAATACATTCCCTAATTAAAGTTTATCGTGTTTCACCGATCTGAGGATACTCTCCGGGCATAGGTACATGATCTGGTCCGCCGTGTTGACGACATAGCGATCAACACGCTAATAATTAATAATCATTTGCATATCTCTAACACCGTAACATGAATACGATAGGAATCGTATCGGGTTTATCGGCTATAGTTTATGATTATTGTTGACATCTCTTGTCGCTCCTATCCCTACATGGTCGTTTAGATTCTTTGGAAATCTGAGATCGATGATTGAATCGATAATCACTGTCATTTACATTCCGATTTAAAGAGAGGAAATTATATATATATAAATTATTTCTATAAATATGTGTTAAATTTTTAAATGCCATTGTTAGTTAAAAAATATTTAAAAATAACATTAAAAAAGATTTAATTATTATATTATGTTATATTTTGTTCCCTTACTTCAAAAGTAACAGAATTAAAAAAAATTAAATTTTTTGGAAAAGGGAAAATATTTTTCAACTTAACAGAAAATTATTAACTAATAAAATAATATCGGCAAGTGTTATTTTTGTCATTTTCGTTTCACGACTGTAAAAAAATCACTCTTTCTGGGTTGTGCTTTTGATATTTTAAAATGATAACAAATCCAAAATAATTCATAAAAGGTAATATAACTCGAAATATCATCATCAGTTTATATTTATCTTAATCGGTTGAAGCGACTAACTTTCTTTAAAATTTTCATTGAAGCTTTCATTGAAATTTTCAATTCTTTGGCGCGTACGTCTCAATGATACTGAAAGGCTTGAAATAACAGCCATTACGGCGCGATTATATCGAGATATCTTAGACGCATTTCCACGATGCCTCGCTCGAGCAAAGCGAACTATCTTCTGGCATTCTCCAGCGAGTACAGATGGTATCGTGGCATCCACAATGCAAACTCACCTGGACAATAGTACTCGAGTGCTCGTTCGTCTTGGATAAAGAGGGGAAGAGAGTCTGGTGGAGAAGTATGTAGATTGTCGAGTGAAATCGGCATGATGCTTGGGCACTTTGCGCTGCATCTCGAAGTGCATCGCATTCGTTCCCGGCAGTCGGCCTCTCAAGTCGCGACATACGGCGAACACGGCGACACGAGATTATTATGGTAATCGAGCAGCGTCGCTCATGGCCCCGTCACGAGGCCTCCTACGCTTTTTTTCCTGAGATCTCAATGATCTCAGATCTCAAAACGATATCACGCCTACATGTACAATAGGTAGCTGGAACGTGAATAAAGATTATATTCAAGAAAGTACAAATACGATCATTTCAATCTTTAAACGTTAACGACGTATATATTGATTGGTCGAACGTCCTCTTCCCGAAGTAACTCATAAATTGATTTCGATCTTTGTGAGTTAATGACACAGTGCGATAAATAACTATATTTTTCACGTCTTACACAGTATAACTACCGTTATACTGGCAAAATATTACGGCAAGCGGATCTGACGCGTTTCTCAATATGGACCTGACACAGGCCGGGTAATATCAAGAACACGCTGCGATAATGGATCGACTTTGCGATACGAACTTTGATACGTCTTTCTCAAGCGACTCACTCCTGGGGTATTTATGAGCGAAAATATTACGGCAAGCGGATCTGACGCGTTTCTCAATATGGACCTGACACAGGCCGGGTAATATCAAGAACACGCTGCGATAATGGATCGACTTTGCGATACGAACTTTGATACGTCTTTCTCAAGCGACTCACTCCTGGGGTATTTATGAGCGACGCACGCACACACGCACACACACACACACACACACACACACACACATGCGCGCGTGTTCCCGAGTATCTCCACCTGCATTAATCAGGTACCGTAACTATCGGGACGATCTCTCACGGCCTATACCATCTGCCGGAGACAGCAGCCTTAACGTCTCTCTACGGATCTTTGATTTGGCTCGATGTTTTATCGCACCCGCGCTACTGGCGACCGACTGGCCAGCCGGGTGTGAGCCGGATTCCCTTCTTTCTGCCTTTTCTCCCGATGCTCCTTTTGTAACTGCCGACGTTTCCGCCTATTGTTGCGCATACAACGGCGCGAAGAATCGGCGATGCGAGGAACGATTCCTCCGGTTTCTCGCGGTCTTATCCTCAAAGTGCTATCGCACAGACGGAGCGTCCGTGAACTCTGTGTCAGGTTCAGCACGTGGAAACATTTTTAAGAACAGCTAATTCCAATCGCGATACGGAGTAATTCTATCTATTTGTCTACTTTTTTTTTCTCGAGACGTATCCTCTGTTTATTCTATTTAACTCTGCCTTTAAAGACTTCGGTTAACAGTGGAAGATTTAATCGGGATTAAATGGATAATGAAAAAGGAATGATTATGCAGCGATAAGATTTTATGAGCGTTATAATTAACGAAGGAAATTTCTTATCATCGTAATGATATTTCGGAATACCAGTAGAAGCCAGCATAAAGTTCTCGTTTGTCGCAAGTCTATAGTCCCCGTTCACGTCTGTGCGGGGGTTTCGAGGCGTTAGTTTATAGAGTTGTTGCTATCCATTATCGCTTTCAGAGGAACGGCAGGATGACTCGGGTGTGTCTCGACGAATGTATTAGACGAGCGCTTAAGCTCGCGTACGAGTTGTGCCGTGACGTTAACAAAGGGCAAGCGAGTACCCTTTTATTACACCAAGCCCGTCTCGCTTAAGCCCGTGCGTAAAGTAATTTGCCTTAATGAATTTGCATCTTCTCTTTCCATCGCGTTCCTCTCTACTTCCGTCTCGTTTCCTCCGGCCTGCATTTTTGATTCACAATTAAACGGCTGTTACCTCCGTCTCGGAAAAATCTCAATGAAAACATTTTTCTCGGAACCGCTACTCAACTTCTCGCCAGCAGCTTTCGCGAGAATACGCTTTTAATCCTTTGCATTAATTATAATACACGTCTTTTCCCGTTTTTCTCTTCCCTAGTTTCCGTAGTGCTTTTATTTAACACTCGGATGGTCATATTTAACGCTTGCTAATAATATAATGTTACAATTGATGACGATATAATGCTTAAAATATTTTAAGGTAGACAAATTTAATTTTTTTTTGTTTTTAAATAAAAATATATGAATTAAAGAAGTAATCATCTTACACTAAATTTTTTTTATTGGTTTGCGTCAATTTAGCATTTCTTTTTGGTTGCATCTTTTAACATTACGATGAGATATCGACGTCTGAGAATATAAATTTGTTGTACGACAAGATTTAACGCGTCTCATAAACCATAGAAAATAACTACACGAGCATATATCGAATATCATATTTTCGATAGCTAGTAATTTCTCATCTTTTCAATTAGTTTCTTCCGTGATTTCTCCAACACGCTCGTAAATATACCGATTTCACGGTACAAAGGACTGACTACTTGAGCAATGTACAAAGTATGAATCTCGCGGATAAGGTAGTGAAAGAGTGCCGTCAAAGAGCGTACCCTCGAAAGATGCTCTTTTGTAATCGGCTCGGGCCATCGGCAAGGAAACAAACTTCGCTCTTACAAAGAAAGTAATCTTGCACGATGTCTCGGCTCGTATTCCGGCGAACCTCAAAAGTTTCGCCGAGAAAAAGAAGCGAATCCAAGATCGTGGGTAGCGAGGGGACGGAATTTCGGTTCCCCTTTGTAATTGCCAAACGGTCTGAGACCAAGATTGTCGAACTGTGATCGTCCAGAGAAACTTCGACACGCAACGTAATGCACCAAAGAGCCGTTCAGAACTTATCGTTTTACTTGTCGTTTTATGCTCCTGTATTCTCGTTCGACTTAATTTTTTTATCCCTTGCCTTTTCGGTCGTCGTTAGAGCTTGCGAAATGTGCGATTTAAGGATATCGTAGGAAATAATAACGTTCGATAATGTTCAGCGTTCTATATTTTCCGTTGGAGATCGCCGAATTGCAACTGAAAGTGTTTTATAAATTCGTCGAGTTTTGCAAAGATATTGCTGGGACGGTAAAACGAGCCTGTTAAATTTTGAAAATGAGAAAAGGAGGTTCTATTTGCGGTATATAAACGTAGGAAATATAATATTCCACTGTTTCCGATTATTCGCGACGAGAGACATCGCGATCTCTCGCATTCGTTGCAGTCCGTGGTTTAATGTGTAAAACTCTCGGTTATACATATCGTACAATACAAGCAGGATGCGGATATCGTGCGCTCCCGATAATACTGGGATAATTTGATTTCCTCAGAATTGCCGGGCTTGCTTCGCTTAAATTGAATTTCTATTAATAAAAACGGCGGGATATCGGTCGCTTGCGTACATTCTCTTTCGATCTCTTTCCTTGTCAAATACACACATACTGCCTCTTTCCTTCCTACTTCTCATTTCGTTCGCCGCAGCTTCGGATTTCTCTCTTTCTCCGCCTTCACATCCCCCGCATTCTTTCTCTCCTTCTGCGCTTCTCGCTCTCCCTTTGCAACCTCCCTCCCGCTCGTTCAATCTCCCTGTCTCCCTGCCAGTCTACCGCGACGTATAAATTTATTGCGCTCATTAAGTTGAAATATGGCATCGGGTATGTTCAAAGTTTATGAACGTTAATGCGACCGCGGTGAATAAGACTGCGCGCGGCTCGTTGCTCACGCGATGTGAAACGCGTTGCCGCGACCAGTCCCGCTTCAATCCCGAAAGAAAATCTAGCTCGACAGCGCGCCTTGCGACGAATATCGCCTTCGAAGGATATCGCTCGTGATGACCGTCGTGTATCCGTTACCGTCGAGATTACGGCCGAGATATCGAGGGTCATTGCTCGACGAACAATTGATCGTGCTTTGTGACGGACCCTCCACGTTTTGTGCCTAAGGTTCAGTTTTTCATTATCTGCTTGACTTATGGTTAAACTTAACCTGATGTTTCACTCAATAGGCTTCATCCATCAAATTATTATAGATGAAGCCCATTGGATAAAACATCAGGTTAAGCTTAACCACAAGTTAATCAGATAATATGAAAAATTGGATCTAAATATATGATATGTTTTTTTGTAGCTCAACTAGTATATACTTTTGGAGTAAAATGGATAAATTTATCGACATTTTCAATTTGAAAGTTTATTTGTGCACAGCAGGGTTTGCTTGTGAAGTTTTTAATTTTGTAAGCGGAAAAAAAATTAAATACAGATTACCTCATGCGAATTCTTGAAGAAATGAATTAGAGCATATTCAATCCTTCGATCTACGTACTCGACATATTTCAGCTTCGCGACGCAGCATTTCCGATTCATTGAACGGTCGAAATTTGGCGCGAAGCAATTCGATTTGTCAGTCGCTTAGTGTTCGCGCGTTTATCGTGAAATACGGGGAATAGACGGACAACGTGGAAACATTTTCACGGCTCGTTGCGCTAAAGCGCTAGCCGAGGTTTCTTTGGGGATCATCAATCGGTGGCTACCGATTCCGTAGATCGAAAACCGCGGCATCGTTAATATGATTTCCGACTCGTTCCACCACCGCCGTTGCCGTCACTGCTGCCGCTGATCGAGGCGAAGCGAGGCGCAAAGAGGAGGATCGAAGGGTAGTTACACACCTCGTAGTCAGTTGTAGAAGGGCCGCATTGCAGCGAGCAACGGAGAAGGGCACCGCCGGGGACACTTGAGGTGAATGTTTTGCGAATGGTCGGTAGATGTCTGGTTTGCTCGAGGTTGATATCGACCTGGGTCTCGAGTCTGGAGCCGCCGCCTTCGACCCCCTCTACACCGTTTTCTCCACTACCAGTACCACCACCAGTACCACCACCATCACCACCACCACCACCGTTGGCACCGGCACCACCACCGGCACTATCGCCATCAGGACGGCTCGTTTCCACCACCAGCAGCGGATACACCTCTCTCGCGCGCCGCTCAAAGTTCACGTCCGTTTCATATGTCTCACCTCGTCCCATCACGGATTCCAGCTTCTCGTCTCGCTCCCGCGGGAGCCTCAGGCGACCCGCTCTTTGCCTTCTCCTTCCGCGTCTCCCAGTTGGCGCCCACATACCTCCCGTTCGTCACCCAACGTCCCTCACTCTTCCCCACTTTCATGTCTCTCTATCTCCGTTAGTCGATCCTTGCCGCTCTGTTTTGTTTGGCCCTGTCTATCCCATGAGAGGGATCTAGCCTCTCTCTCGCAGCGTCCCGGGACTCGACGGTCTACTTCACCCCTTTCCCGGCGAGAACGTGCTACCCTCCTTTTCCTCCTCCTCCTCCTCCTTTCGTTTCATCTTCGTCGCGCACGTCCGCCGCCTTTCTCCTCCGAATTCGTCTCTCGCGGGGGGTAGGGTGGAAGATCGTTCACCCTACCTGCCTCGATTCGCTGCTTCTACGCCTCTCATCCCTGGGTTCCGGCAACGGCTCCGCGTTCAATCCACTCGCCCATCCGCTCGACGATACGAGTTCCATAGCGAGAGAGAGTTTCCGGTGGGATGGGGAAAAAGCGCTACGACGCGTCGCTCAGCGTCGGACGTAACTCGCACACATCTCTCGACGAATCCTCGCGTCGCCTCGGGGGTGAGAGATAGGACGGGTCAAGCTTTTAGGATAGATCGACTGAAAGCAACGACGTGGAAGCAGTGACTGTTTCCCTACTGTCCTTCTCGCGTTGATTAGTGAAAATTTAACGCAGCCTCGTATCCAGACGCGAACAAATTACTTCCTGCTCCTTCTTTTGACTCGCCTTATGACGGTGAAAATTCTATGAAATTGGCATATGAGTCACGAATTTATTCAATTTATTTCTGACAAAGATCTTCATATGCTCGAAAATTTAATTTTACAAAATTCAATTATGTATACATTTTATTTTTTATACTTACCATCCACTTTTTTTTTATATATTACTTTTACGATATTCGAATCAAACTTTTGGCATTATTTTTTTATCGTTCTAGTTTTTGCAACTTTTTGCAACGTAAACTATGATTGAAGGGATCAGGTCAATTTCTTAAATGATTGTATCAGTGTTACATTAACTTCACTTTATGTTTTACGAGGAAGAGAGAGAGAGCGAGAAAACTGGTAGATTTTGCCTAATTAAAAGTAACGAGAGCAGAAGTAACGCATCCGAGATTATGACGTCGCGGCTTGAACATGCGGGTTACTTAAGTCGCTTCGCGCTTTCTCTGCAAAGGCAACTTCGTTAGGACGCGATTCAATTTCGGTCAGACGGTGGTTTCCTCTCCGGTCCGGCAGCCTCGCGTGAGAATCACGATTCGGTCGGATTGTCCGTAATCTCTGGTCCGTACAGAACCGTCCCTTACGGTCGACAGGTACGTTGGCTCACCTGCAGCCAGCAGACAGGCTGAACGAGAATGGGATGGGAGGAGTAGAAGGGAAGGGCGGAACGAGACGGAACGAGATGGAACGAGATAGGGTGGAAAGGTACTAGCTATAGAGGAGGACTGCTAAATCCTGGCCGTGGCCCCGGCTTGTCCGTGTAATTTATGACGAGCGAGTCCGAGAGAGGTACCGAGAGAGCCTGTCGTGGAAGGACGCAGATAGGAACGGTAACAGTCTGCTTCCTCCTGTGAAATATAATTCCCGCGCACATTCACGGTTGGATAATCCACGTTCGCTTTGCATGAAAACTTATTACGCTCCCGGTAACGTAAGCGCCCGCTCGCGTTGTTCGCTTCGCGCGAGCAAGCGTCCGGCTGGTCCCGAGACTCATTGTCGCTTGCTCCGCTTCTCTCCACTCCACTCCACTCCACTCTACTCCACTCCACTCCACTCCACTCCACTCCACTCTTCTCTTCAGCGTCCGGCATGACAAGAGCAATTACACTTTTAAATTACGTTACACGATATTAAGCCCCTTCTCTTCTTCTTCTTCTTCTTCTTTCTCGTATTCGTTCATACGTACGTATGTGCCCGTGTTCGTTCATTTTTCCACGTTCCTTCCTGGACGCTTTGTTCATTCTCTTCCCCTCGTACCCTCTTGAATTTCCCGAATATTTCACCGACTCGATCCCGCGCTACCGAGATCTCCCCCTTTTTCCTATTATCTTCATTCAAATTCTTCATCGTAGATTTTGTGTTCCGAGTTCTGTTTTCATCAAATTGAAGAACTCATTCATCATGGTCGCTGAAGAACACTAGTCAATGATCCGTGAAAACAGAGAGAAACATTTCAAAACACAAATTAACATTTTGCGTTTGACGTTACAGATGTTTTAACGAGACCGTTTATCGCTATAACGATTAGATATGTCAGTACCGACGGACTGTTTTCAACAATGTGCCTTGTTTTCTTCTGAAAAAGTCCGCTCTCCTCGTCGTTACTCATCCCTATTTAGTGTCAAGCAGAAATAATTACGTTGGTTAATTGCATTATACGATATTAAATTCTTGCTTTAACTTTTATTACCGCCGCTACTCCAGCTTCCCTCGGTCTGATTCTCATTTCTTATTATTGTCTTTGGTATATCCAGTATCCATTTTCTCATTCTCGCCCTGTTTTTGCCACTCCGTGCGGAATCTTGCTGCCTCGCTAAAACTGTTGCATTCAAACTATATTCATTCGTCCGCCTTCATTTCCCTATTCTAATTTTCCCTTCTTTCATTTGTATCCGTTTTTCCATTTCGCGCAGCTCTCCGCTCTCGCGGCTGTCCTCTTCAGCGTCGAGTCTGACAAGAGCAATTACACTTTTAAATTACGTTACGCGGTATTAAGCCCTTTCTTTCGTCGTCTTTTTTATACCTCGCTGGCCACCGTGCCCGCTTCATTTTCATTTCCTTTCTCGCCATTTCGCTATTCTTTCCGGTTGTCTCCTTCCCTTTCTCCTTTTCTCTCTTTCTGTTTCCCTTCACCCACCATTTTTTCGCAGTTCTTCGTTCTTCGAGTTTTTATCGTTTGCCGTGAAATAATTACCGAGCGCCCGCGCGTTATATCTTTCTTTTCTCTCGACCCTGTTTTTCTTTGGAATCTTCCACAATGTCTATCTGCATAGTTTCATCCATTTCACTCAGATTTTCGCTTCCGTTTATTCTCCCTTTCATTTATGACACTTGTGCGCTAGTTACCTACCCTATTCTTTATCCTCTAGTCAACTCGATCTCGTTAAGGCGATCGTAGATACCGCGAATCGCGTTGTATTCAATTTTCCTTCGAAGAAGCGATCGCACGTCGCTTTTGTCCGATCGACGTCGTTTTTCCGCTCTTTACCTTCGTCGTTGACTGGCTGTACTCATTGTATTCAATTTTCTTCCCCTTCTCAGCTTTTCTTCTCGCTTCGTCGTTTCCTGTAGCATCCCACTCCACTGACGGTGAGGCACAGGGAATAATAATTACCTTTTCACCACCGACGCGAGGTCGAAGAATAGAAGAGGGTCGTTTTAATTATTTTATCGCGTGACCAGTAACCGCGACCTCTAT
>NW_011627249.1:591226-650014 GCF_000204515.1 Acromyrmex echinatior | reverse complement strand
CGCGATGCTTACATTAATTTTAGCGTCCACGACGTGAAAGAACGCGCTCTATTAAATTAAGTAAGTAAACGATAGCGCGATTATTGATCTATGAAGGAAATTAATTTTGTTTTGTTAATATTGACATATGACTTTATATTAGCTGATTTTTTAAAATTTCATTATATCGTTTTATTTAATTTGTTTTTTTTTTTATAATATTTTATCAAGTCTTGGAGAAAATTGATATTTGTAATGGATTATCTCATTAGTCTTATTGATTATCCCGATCGCGCGCTTTTAATTCACGCGCTGTTTATCATTTTTCATTAAAGTATCTTCATCATTGAAGTACATTTTTTCCTAGCTTGCTGTGTTCCTACAAAGCTTGCTGGATTCGTGAAATTTCTGTAATAGAAGTTTCTTATTTGCCGGCGGTGGCGGAGAAATTTTCCGGCAGCAGTGTACGGTAATTTAACTAGAGGCGGTGCCGTTTTCTTTGACGGTTGGCTCCTAATAAATCAGGCAGAGACCAGGGTGGATACGCGCGAGTGCATGCGGATGGCGGGGGTGTGCGGGGGGTGCACGTGACGGGTTATTCGTTGGTTCGTCTCGCCGGTATTTCCGCCAGCTATTCAATTTGCGGGCGTTTCGCGCCGACTCGTCCCGGACAAATGATTTCACGCTGGGGCTGCTCTCCCTCTCCCTCCCTCCCCCCCTCTCTCGTAGATGCCGCGTACACAGGGACATTCGGTCGACGGTATCCACCCTCTCGGAGAGAAAGAGATACTCCCGTCTAACCTGGAGCGGTCAAATGGATCAACCTCACATCGCGCATTGTGATCGATATACCTACATCTCGCTCCACGGATCTCTCGCGTTTGATTAAAAAATTTATTTCCTAAGTGTGACACCCCTTGATACTTTGTCTCCGTCATACGCGATACACTTGCATTTTTGTTCGATATTTACGTCAGTAGCAGCAATTAAAATGGCCAACCTAATGATTGGTTCTACCAATGTAAGATTAATTCTAATCTCGATTTAATTTATTCTTTATCTTTTTTTTTAATTCTAACAATTAGAAAAACATAAACAGTGAGTTGAACCGAGATTAAAGTTAACCTACATTGATAAAACTGGGTCTTAGTCGTTGAAATATCTTTCGACGATCAGATTAAAACGTCCAGACTGTAACAACTGATATTGTAGTTACAATGATAATTGTTTGTTAATAACATCAAGATTCATGATTACCTGCTTGACATTATGTCATTGAAACGAATTGACTGACACTCATTCTGAGGCAAGAAATCCGCGCTTCGACCGTCATGCCTTTTCCACAATTTCTACGAACTATTCGAGCTTTTCGCATCGTGAGTGGATATCGTAAGACTCGTAAAAGCTGTAATCCGGAACTGGCTCGCAACAAGCTGTCGTATCTCAGGGAGAAGAGCAGAGCGAAGCGCCGTGTGCATTGTGAGCCGAAGCGGAGTCGCGCGAAGATTGCACCGGATAAAAAGTGAGAGAAGGAACGGACAGGGGACGGAGAATTGTATGTCCTCCGTTCATTCGCTCGTACTGGTTCCTTTTTTGTTCATTGCGACTCCGTATTGTCAAGTGGCGTACACATGTCGGCTTTTCAAGTGTCTCCTCTTGGCAGGCACGTGTGAGAGATGCGCCATATTCGTGGATACGCACACGGATAGACGCGTAGACGCGTAACGTCTGTCGTGCGTTTTCCGCTTCGGTACGCGTTACAATATTGCTGTGGGAATAAGAAAAAAATGTCGCGTACGTGCAGTCCCCCGCTGTGAGACGAACGATCTTGGACGAAAATGTGTCTCGCGTCAGGAAATACATTTCGCGTTGTAATAGATGCGGATTCTACGTTACGATAAATTTCAACAGAACTTGCGGTACTTCGCTTTCTTTTCTCATGATCATTTCTCTTTAAGTTGAATATACCGTATATTAACGCTGCAAACCATTTTATTACAATCGTTCAACGTTTTAAAATCGTAAAGATCACATCGAATCTCGAGTTTCTCTCCTTATACGCTTACCCGTCACCTTATTGATTTCTCGCAGTTGAATTTTTCAAATGTCTCGCTAGATGCAGGCATTCATATATACCACCATATAACGTCTTGCATTCAGGATTTTTCTTCTACCGAGAAAGCTTCGAGCGAAATATTTTTGAGCCTTCTTCACGATATTTCTGTCGATCTGCCATCTGAAATATTTCGAAGAATATATTTTTAAAAGGAGATCGTTCGTCTAGATTGTTCGTTCTTCTCAAATGAAATAATAGAATATTAAATCATATGTATTACTACACTTTTTATTATATAAATTTCATTATTTTTAAAGAATATTTTCTTTTTATCACAGAGAGAGAGAGAGAGAGAGAGACCATCGTTGCATCAATTTCTCGCGAGACTGACTTATCAAAGCGCGGTTCCACTTCCAAGAGTAAATCTACTATCAATAAATATCTGTCAAACTCGGTACGCATCGCAAATATTCCTTTCCTCCGCTCCGTCTCGAGGTCCTTCAGAATATAACGTCGGAATATCGTTGAATTTCCTACATCCTGTATGCGTATCGGAATGAAGCCGCCAGTACGACCGGCATTATTCGCGGACTGCGAGACGCGGCAGAATATTTCAATATGTTTGTATATTTGACTAGTTCGTTGTACCGGAAATACTGCACTGCGCTTACACCATTCCCCGAGAGATTTCCGCCCCGTCGTGCAAACGGGCCGTATCTTGAATTCGGCGTTCGGGGTTGCGTTCCCTCTGGCCCGGACCCACCCCGTCCTTCCCCCTTTCTCTGATCCCCGGTAGCGTGCAGCTAATGGCACTTTAAACGCCTCGACGGCGCGCAATGTTGCTTTGTGAACATGTTGAGCTCTCGTCACGTGCCGTTGAGATCTGTGCTCGAGAAGCGATTGAACTGTCAGCATTTGGCCGGGTACAGGTTGGATGTACAGATTGGATGGTATAACTTTTAATCCTTTTTTTCTTAAATCAAGGTGATACGTAAATAGCACAAAAGAGTATGATACTATTAATATTTATAAATTATTAAATAGAAATTATAAAATATAAATCTAATTCTTTCGAGAGTAATAATAAAAATAATTACATATTAATCTTAAGTGAAGAAGATAGTCCAAGTTATTTCTTAAAAAAATTATTATATTTCATAATATTATGTATTTATTTTTCAAATATCCTTATTAATTCATGTGATTTTGCATTTTGTGAGATTGATTGGGTAATAAAAATCAGTATATATTTTAATTTCCAATTTTTATACTCAATTGAAGTTTATTTGAAGCTTGAATAATAGTAGTCCGATTAATCTGTTTTCGCATCTTCATTTTCCTCGACAATCCTATTAAATTATTTCGTAATCTATTATTAATCACCATTCAGATCGGTTTCCGATAGGCGAGCTTTTGATACTTCGCATTCAATTGTAACGCATGCAAAGTCATTGCGAATATAAATTGATCGCACTCTACAGAATCCCTGCCGTATCTAAATGCACCGTTTGCTAGCACTTGGCAGTAGTGATTTACACAAATTTCCAATTCAATGCGTTCAATACAAATATTAGAATGGAACTCTTCCGAGCCATGAACTCCCGGATCTCCACGATCCTTTCCGTTTATTTTTTCACATTTGAAACTGCACTGTATATCACTCAATGAACCGAAAGTGTCTAGTATCTTTCGTCGCATTCTTTGCAAATAATTAAATACGTAGGAAAAAAGATACGTTACTTTTGCAAGTAAATTTGTTTTTTTTTTTAATGTTTAATGAATGTGACTTATTTTATCTTTATTCGACTTGTATCGACATTTTGATTCTCTTGAACTTGATCCCTTTGTCACCCTCTTAGTATACCTCTGCCCTTTGTGTATTCTCATCGGCTCTTGGTTTCCAATCTGGTGTTCGCGTACACACATTTCGAATTAATTGAACGATACCCGCGCACAATGTTACATTGTACGAGCGAGATTAATAATACCCGTCGGATAGAGGGTGGCCGGAGGGTGCGTGGGTTCGGATACAAGGCGCGCAGATTAGGAAACGAACGATGAGAGAGAGAGAGAGAGAGAGAGTGAGAGGGGGGGGGGGAAGGGATGAGAATAGCGATTCGCGAGAATAGAGAAACGAGGGAATTAAATTGCTTTTCAGTCGTATGGAAGTGGTGTTTTACAAGGCGCGGTGTAAGATCAAGTGCGCGCCCTGGCAAGCTGCCACACCGTCTTGCTTGATAATAAATGCTCATTCAAGAAGAGGAGGAGGAGGAGGAGGAGGAGGAGGAGGAGGGTAAACGGCCGTTCGGCGGAGGGCCGAAGAGCAGAGCGGACGAGAAGGGAAGAGCGAAGGACCGGTCGGCCCTGAGACGTTTTTCTCCTCTCGTGGTCAAGCGCGGCTATAAAGCGCAACGAGACGGCCTCGGTGAGTCTTGCACTCGTTTTGCCCGCCTGCGCTCTCGCTCACCTACTCGTCCTATTGCTCCTCTTGTTTTTGTTTCTCCTCCTCCCGCTCCGTTTCGCTCCTCGAGGAATGGCTCGATTGTTTTCGATGCGCCAATTTAACGATGCAACGCTGCCTCGCCTTTTTGCCGTTGCAGGTGAGAAGAGAGCCCGAGGAAGAAAGTATACCGGAGAGATTCACGCGCGCGGTTTCATCCACGATCGAGAAAATACATTGTGCCCTCGGGAGGAGGTCGACTCGAAGAAATTGATTTCGCATTTTTATGTATATGTTGTTCGTTCGATGATCGAAGGAATGATCTTAGTTTCTGAAAAACTGTAAGGAATGAAATATTCAAAGGGACTAGTCTCTCTCTCTCTCTCTCTCTCTCTCTCTCTCTCTCTCTCTGAAACAAAGTCTTCCTTCACGTGATTTGTCTCACAGTACAGCGCACGGATATCGCGACGGAACCATTAAGCAAACGCACTCAGCACCATGACTCATTGTTTATGCATTACAAGGTACATCGTATCTTGCCAGCAAATTTCCTACGATACTCTCAGTCACCGCAAATTGTTTCATTCCTATTTTCGCGATATACTCCCAGCGGTATTGTCGCGTAAATTTTCACCAAGACTCGCGCGCGAATCAGCCTCGAGCGCGTTTGCTCGAGAACTTTATTGTCGAAAGGGAAATTCGCCGCTCGGAGTAGGTACAGGACGAAGTCTGATCGTATCCCGTTGTATCTCGTAGTTTCTCTCGCGTTCGGGAGGCGTAAAACCGACATTGTCGCGGAGCTGTAATGAAAATATCCAGCGGCTTTTACAGTATATATTAACTCGAGCTTTCACTCCTTGTCCTGTTTCGAAGGAAATTGCAGCAGCTCGACCTTGGGAGAACGCCTTCGCGGTCGCTTTGGATGATTGTTTCGAATGCGGCAATATAATGATCGCGACGGTGCGAATTGCACAAATCGACGCGAGGAGAGCATTAAGAAAGACAGTGTTTCAACTAGCGGCAGCAGGGATTAATGAATTTATTGATCGATCATTTCATTTCCTGGTTCATGGTCAAGTGGACGAAATTGCCACGTTTGAGATCCTATTTCCGATAAATCGATTTAACAACTTTGCAGCGTACATATTCGACTTCTCCTCTTTTTACTCCGTTCGCGTGTACGTACATTTTACCGAGGTGCTAGTCTGATTTATAAATACTATAATACTACATTGCAGCTTACAAACGCTTACATCGTAACATGGGCTTCTTAACTGAACACTATTTGTATATCATTTTACAGTATTTATATATTTTTTTTTTTTTTACTTAGGATTGTAAAGCCTTGGAAACTGCCATATTTAATTAACATGAAATGTGTATGAAAACGATTTTAAATGATATTTTCAGTCACTTTAAATCGCGCGAACCACGTGTCTGTATTGTTTTCCGTTTCAAGTAAATTTAATTCCTGACAAGCGACCAGCTTTGTCGGCGATCATTATCCGCTTGAACGATAAATTTCACTGCGTATATCGCGGCGAAACACGATGGTAGTGATCTAATTATCGGTGGAAATTGTGCTGGGAGTACGACGCCTCTATGGTGGTGGAGGTAGAATCGCCATAGTGAAGGCCGGATAGACTGATAGACGGTCGAACGGATAGATGGATGGATAGATGGATGGATGGATGGATGGATGGACGTACGTGTGTACGGGATAGCTGCCTGGATGGATAGATAGATGGATAGATGGATGGATGGACGGACGGACGGGCGGACGAATGGAGGAGAAGCCCCAACGTTCTTCCGGCGACCAATTCGCTCGGCGATGATCGCGCGTATGAGTTAAACACATACCTCTAGTTTACATGTCGGTGTGCTTTTATCGTCGATTGGACTACTCCGCAGTTGACTTTATCAGGACGTATCTGTGCATTGCTGTATACGCGCCTGTCTCCGTAATTTCTGTCGACGCGTTAACTGCCGTCTCTCCTTGCCGTTTATACGTCCGCGCCACGCAAATTACCGTTAAGACGCTGGAATGTCGATTAATAGTGTGCTAATTGCACGCGGATAATTGACTTAACTAATAATGTGATGTTTTTCTCTCGCTATTTTTCTGAGATTTTTCTTTTTTTTTTTATTTATTTATTTATTTATTTTTTTTTTTTTTGATAAAATATGATTTTGCTTCAGCGAAATCTCTTTCTATATTTCATACACCACGTGCATTCTTTATATTCTCTTATTGTTAAAGAGCATTTCTTTGATTATTATTTGAAATGTACTGTGCGTATATTACGCATCATAATTTTCATCGACGGCTCGCACGCGGATAATGCGATATCAAACACATATACATTTATTACGTATTATCACGGCGCATAATTGGTCGTACAACATAAAAATTTCCCGTATTAATTATCGCCGTTTGCGAGCGTCGAGCGTATTGCATTTCGCTCGCCGATACGAGCACACACAAGAAGAGGGCAAATAGGTGGGCGGGGTGCGCGTCGGCTCATCCGGTCAGTCCGCATTTAATTAAACTTGCACGATATACCGCGGAATATTCGATTATGGACAAATTAGTTTAGTCCCTGGAGCGCGGTTAATTTCGCGTGAGACGCAATGTAAGCGGGCCGCCTCTTATGCGCCGCCGCTGAAAGGGTGAGCTTAATTAGGACAGAACCTTTTCATATTAACAACTTTTCATATTAACAACTGCGAATTATTGTGGAAAAGTTTATAAAAATTAAGGAGAGTTTCGTGTATAATGTAAGAAAAACTTTCCTTCCTTCGTTTTACTTCATCGATTGAAATCTTAATATTGTGTTGTGATAGTTGTTATAGTATTTACTATAATTTCTGTAAAATATTATCTGTTATCGTTAACGAGGTGTTTTAGTAGATTAAACGGTATTTTTCCTAACGCCTGAAGTTCAAGCGTGCCTCAAAGTTCGATAAGCTACCCAACTTAATCAGTTTAATCATCCCATCATTAAGCCGCCTTAATAATAGCAGTGGGGGTAATACGGGTGTGGAGGAAGTGATTCATGGCTGCCGAATAATTTCACCGGAAAGACAATAAGCTAAGTGGCGTGGTAGAGGGTTTCGCGCTCGTGCACGACGTCATTAATTAACTGTAGCAATTGAGCGAAGATTAATTGCCAGAAAGAGGAAGGCGGGTGGGCGGAGGCCTGTAAATGAAGAGGGTACACTAACAATAAGATCACTCTGCGGGATGCTCGACCTTCGTTTGATGATAATTTGAACGCGTGTCAATTTAGCGCCCAGCTATTCCGATAATTATACTTTCCTGTCCTCATTACGCGACCCCTGCGAGATATGAAGGAAACTATTTATCTTGAGAACATTCTGTGGAATTCGAACTGCGACTGATGTCGATTAAAAACGTTTATTTGAGAACATTTTCCTAATCGTATCTTCCTAATTATAAATTTATATTTTCTCAACTCAATTTTATTGAAGATGACTTATCTATGTTATTAAGCACCATGATTCGCTGTGACTGAAAGATTATTCCCTTAATTAATTGTGAAATATCGATGACTATGAAATATGTAAAAATATGAAGAGAGAATATGTCGCTTGAATCGGACTCATACATTAAAAAAATTTCTTTCTTTCTGTTACAGGTAAGAGCAATCTTTCTTTTTCGTCGAGAGATATGAAACGTCACGGGTGGTACGCAAATATACATACACGTGGAAAAAATTTTGAGGGTAATGTAGTAGAGTAAGACAATGAAATCCCAAGTAGGATCAGAGGATTGCCACACCGTTACTACCATCTGACTTTCTCTCGAGTCTTTCTCCCTTGTCTTCTTTTACTTTCATATTCTTTCTTTTCATAACACATTACGCGATTAGTCTTCTCGGTAGGAATTTTCATCCCTTTGTTTGCTCGGAAAGAGGAGGTGTATATCTCATAACTGTATTTAACATTAATCTCTTCAACTTTGCCATGTATCGCTCATTTTAGACTTCATTCGATTTTAATGCTGTGCAGATAATATTAGACACTTAAAGATCCGCATATAGAAGATATCTCGTACATTATATTTAATAGCACTTAAATATTCATCGTTTTGCTGATTACTGTGCACGATGAATACGATACTCGATGTTGTTGCATACAGCGATGATTAACGTTTGAACGGATCACATGTTTTCATTGCTAACGGAGGATTCTTATTAAGCGTGGCGAAATTCTCAGAATTCACGGATGCGGTGAAATCCTTAATGCCAGTTTCGTACGACGTATATTGGAAGCACGGGCTGGTTATAATCGCGCTGAAATAGATTCTCCATTCAAAACCGCTCTGAATACATATTAGAACGATTTACTGAGCGCCGGAGAACAGGTCTGAATGTGGTATTAGAGTTGAAGCCGCTTCAGAGTTGACTACAGAAGCTGGTTTGCCTTTCCATTCGTGATCCCGCGTCTTAAGCTTGGGTCACGCTCCTTGACGTTGCATTACAAAGCGATATCTGTGTTCTGTCTTATGCGTCTCGAATTCCAGTATGTTGAACTTGACATTCCGCCTCGTTGATTTGCACATGAACGTAACCGATATAGCGGCACAAAATAAATGCAGTGTGTGTGTGTGTGTGTGTGTGTGTGTGTGGAGGTATAGGTAAAAATAAAATACATGTTCAATGAATTTTTAATAAACTTTTAATATTTTTAAAACTTCGATCAGATTATGAAATGTTAATTACGTGTATTAGTTATAAATTTTCACAATTCTGACTTGAGTCGGTTTTTGTAAGAAATTAATTTCTTAAATTAATTAAAATCTTTTGCTTTTTATAAAAAATTGAGATAATAATTACATTTAAATTTTATTAAGTAAATATTTTACTTATCATCAATTATTAAATAATTATATAGATTTTCGAGATAATATTTCGTCACTTTTCGTGAGCCCAAGAAAATTATTATTTGAACTTCTTATAAGTACTATTCAAGTGAGATGATTAGATAAACGAGACGCAAGCACTTAAGAGCATCAGAGTCGTGGAAAACGCGCTCTCATGTAACGGGACAACGACATACCCTTGCCGTGGAAAAGATTAAATTTCATTGGCAAACGCGGTAATGTTAGTGGTTACGCCGCATTAAACTTTCGCCAGCAATCAGCATTTAGATAATGAAATTACTTGCTTACGCGCGGAATATTATCTGCAACCGAATCTCGCCTCTCGTGTTTTCATCGCGAGGGCACGAGTCGCAGCCGGATATGCGTCAATTCACATAGTCATGGGGGCAATTATTGGCCGTTAGTAACGCTTCGTCGCTGTGGGTTCAGCAAGATTAAACACGAACTCGTTCTAACGCTAAAGAATAATCACGAATATTTTGTTCGCGCTTTTATTTTGACAGGACGGATTTTAGTCTCTTTTTCATTCGTGACGCACATACGTACACACTTTCCGTGTTATTTTTTGTATTATTTTAATGCAAATATCGTTTTTCAACCGACGCAAACCTTTTGGAAAAAAAAATCACAATATTTTTCGACTCATATTTTTCCACAAATAAGCGTTTTCCGCATTACATAACAAAACATTTCATTCGTTGCGCGAAAATTTTTAAAGCTAAATAAAAAGCGATTTTCGAGGTACAAAAGGGTATTTGTCACCAGATTCATCAGATGCTTCATTAGCATTGTTAGCAATAGAAATTGTATAAGAGTGAAAGTCTCTCTCTCTCTAAATTAATATTTAATTGTCTGTCAAGGGTTTTATTAATTACAATTAATAATGCATCAAGAAATGTTTTAAATATTAAAATTAATAATATTCACATGTACGTAATGCTGTATAATAAGAAATATAAAACTGATCACTTTTTTTGTAATGATTTAATTTGTATGTGTAATAATTTTGCAAGAAAAGACATACGATAAAACGTTACGACGAATTAAAATGTATGAACTTTTCTAATTTAACTCATTTTATTAATGTTTCGATACATCGAGCCTATATTTTACTCTTCGTATATCTCAGGGTTAAATCGCGTTTTTACGTAATATACGTCGACTCATTGCGTTCGCTAATGTAATTAATGTCTCGTTAATGGCGGGCAATTATACCAGCCGGGTGATGGTAATCCGGAAATGTAGCTACGCAAATATTTCGCTGAAATCGTCCGGTATGGTTGTATGGATCTCGTTTGTATCGTATCACCGCTACGAAACTCAAACTCGCGCTAGTCAGAGTTACCCGCGCCAGTTAATTACTATTCGATTGATTTACCGGATCCCCATTGCAGCTCGCCCGTACCGTACGATGCATCTTGCTAATGAGAATTCGTCCGACTCCTCCACTGTAGACCAGTTTCAAAATTCGATTCTGTCAATCGCACGCTGCACCATAATTTTCTACCACATACATTCATTTTACATTTCATTTTATTTATTTTTTTCGAAAAAGGAACAAATCGCGCAATCATCTTCCGTTTGATTATTAATTATGATTCCATTGCTGATTATTACAATTACTGTTCCAGCGATGAATTCATCGATCAGATTAAACAGTCATAGAATTTTTTTATCAATAGAATGGTGCGAGTATTTCTATGAAACATCAACATATAATTTTATTTGCTTAAATATTGATTAGTCGTTTCGTTCTGTTTAGCAATGTATTTCTGCAGTATCTCTTTTATTGCAAATATTCTCGTTCAATAAATCCATTTAATTATTCTTTTTTATCGTGAATTTTTCGAAACATTCCATTTAGAGAACTAATTTCAAGTAAATATATTATACGAAGAATTTCAGCGTCCCAATAGCTGTGCCGTTAGCCTTTTCTTCCGTTATTATTTTGTCAAATCAATATCGAGAGCAGTTTACAACAATTATCATATAAATTTTTCATTACGATCATTTCATGCGAAAATACTCGCAAAAAGTATATGTCTCATCGCAGATTAAATATTTCGAATGTATGCGAGTTAAACATTTCCAGTGAACATTTGACCTTTTACGTAACCTAGATTGTAAACTGATAAGGAATTACGTCACATTTAAGAATTGTAGTAAATGTTATGTCATTCGTATTTTTTTGTTGCGCATGTCACGCAATCTTTTTTTTTCCTCTTTCTGTTTTTGATATCAGCCAATTCTCACGTCAATAAAAAACAGCTCAATTAATGCTTTTTTATTTCTTATACGAACATCTATTATTCGACTCGCCTTGCCCTTGCTTGTCAGTCACTTTAGTTATGTTACCTCGTTGACGTCATCGTATCTCTTTATCTCAGGAAGAAGAAAAAAACACTCTTGTGATTTAAGAAATGTTCGCTTGACTTTCTGATGTGAGTTGAATTACAATAAGCTGTGGATTGAATTACAATAATCGCATCTCTTACGAAAATATTTAATCTATTTAATATCTAATTACGAAAGGCAAGGATACTCCACAAAAACATAATTTTTTTAGAATGCAAAAAAATAGCTCGATTGAATAGGAAGAAATAAACCCGGCGACGTCATTTAGATATTACGATTGGAATCAGATATTTTTCTCTAAATCTTCAAATATTCTTAGTCAACGTAAGCTCCAATAGGAATTTATCTCTCTCAGAACTAGACTGCAATAAGAGGTTTACCGTTCGTGTGACGTTTCACTTCTCTTCCCTCAGACCCGCTGGCCTTTCCCGGAGAAAAATCTCAAGTTCAATAAGAGCGTGTTTCGTACCAAACGGATCTCCTCCTTCATTTCACAGCCGAAGCGTAGAAAAATGCCACGGATATTCGCTTTGTCCTCGAATCGCCTCGGGCTTCTCTCGACAAGAGCGATGAATAATAAAAGCACTCCGCCGACTTTACGCGCGGCCTCATCTCGCCCAGTATCGACGCGACCTGATCGAATCTACATAATTTCAGATCAGCAACCTCGGCATCATAGAATGATTTTTATTAAAGCTTCGAGATTATTCTTATTATCCTGTCGCACAAAACTGCTCATTATCCAATTACTTTCATTTGCCGCTGAATTTCATCGCGCAATTAAAGTCCTCGTATGCGCGAAAAAAATATGCACATTGCAAGAAAAAGTATTATGTATTATACATTAGAATTCTGTATTGTACATTATTAAGTTTTTTACTCAACAAATTATTATCAATAATTTTACGTAAAATGTGTGAGGTCGAAAGAGTAAGATATTTACATTCTGTTTTCTAAATTCTTTGTAACTTCACGTATCGCGTGCAGAAGATTTCGCAGTTTGATGAGTGAAAATATATCTTGACTCATCGCCAAAAATCAAGTTTCGCCACTGCGAACTCTACACGCGAGGAGGCAAACATACGGATATATCGGGAATGGTAAGAGGCGGTTACCGTGGCAATTTGCACGATCTTCCCGTGATCGGCAAACGATCGAGAATCGCGGGATACACAGGCGAAGAATTATATTCGCGCAGTTTGGCAGCGATGCAAGTGGAAAGGAAGTGTTAGCGGTCGGTAGATGTACGGATGATACAAAGTGGCTCCGTTCTTCTCTTCTTCTCTTCTTCTCCCGACGACGACCTCGCAATTAACCTGCTTCTCGTACTTTCAAGATTCCCGCGGAGAAGTGAAATTGGCCCTTTTGCCGCCGTGCAATTTGCCACTTAGGCATTATCATTCGACGGCCGCCGCACCAATGTATCTCTCCCCGAGATCGTTTTTCTCCCGCGGAATAAGCGCGCACATTACCAAGATGCTTTTCGCTTGCTCAGAAACACTGACGAATCGAGTTCCCGTAATGAACTGAGCGATTATTACACTGGGGGAAAGGTATTAAAGGTATTACATTGAAACATTTTTCAACGATGAACTTGACGATGATGAATCTGACAATCTCAAGAAGAAATACTTAATTGAACATTAAATATATTATTACTAAATATTATGTTAACATAATAATCTTCCTATTGATATCTACAATATTTTTGTAGTACTTTTTTAAATGTTCCTCGACTCGCTGTATCCATTTCAATTTTTTTTATTTACGCAAATTATTTGCAAATTATGAACGAGATAATTTTATATTATAACAAATACATTAAATATTTATTTTTAAGTTCAGATTTATTCTTTTCATAAACGATTCGTTTAATTTGAAAATCTGAATTATTTTATAATAATATTATATTTAGATATTTCTCATTAATAAGTAACAAAGTAAAAAAATACGTTTACAAAATAACATTATTGATCTGAATTTTTACAAATTTTGTAACTGGAATCCAATTTTCAATTATATACCAGAACGTTTTTTATGTGTAATATCACGATTATATTACCATGATATCAATTTTATTTTTAATAACATCACTTTATTGCTGATTTTATCGCGCAATATTCCCATCATGGTGATCCCATCGTTTTCTCGCGAAGACCCCGAGCTACGACAATGCCATAGCTCATTCTGGAAGACTAATTTCGTGCGTAGTGCAAGTCGCGTCTTAATCGACGTGGTCTGGCGAGCGTGTATATAAATATATATATATATGTGTGTGTGTGTGTGTATACATATATGTAGCACCGAGGTAACGATTACTCGGATATACACGCGGCTGGCGCGAGCGACATGATTGGAAACTGCGGTCCGCCATTGTGATCCCATTTACGTGATATTAGCACGGTGTCAGGCTGCACCGGCGTGCGAAATTAATCTCTCGCGCGGCGACAGGAACCGGCGTTTCTCTGTGCCCATAGGGAGACGATCTCTGCGCGTATCGCGTATAACGATGCGCCACAGGTTAGTCGGGGGTTCATCCCCTGTATGAAATTCTATTCGGTTAAATTAGATTTGTTCGTCTACGCCGATACGCAGACGCGTGCACCGAGCTGATATACCTCGCAAATATATTCGACTGTATCCACTTTTGTAAAAGTAGATATCCATCTGTGAGAAACCATGTTGTTACCTGTTGTATCCGTTATCCCGCGAGAAATTGCAGTCTGGACAGTTTCCTAACAAGGGCGACTTTTCACCGTGTAGAAAACTGTTTCGAAAAATCCATTGACACTTTTCTGCGCGCATTACTTATTGCTGTCAGGGTCCAACCGGATAATCAGCCGGATCAAAATAAGACATGAAACATATTTATATATTATGTTACATAGCGATTGATTTTATGCATATCTATAAGAACACTGAGAAAAATGACTAGATGAAGATGGATGAATCAGAAAATTCTAATTATATCAATCAGAATTTCGCAATTAGAATTTTCGTAGATTTAAGAAAATTCTGATTCGTCTATTCTCAATCAGAACTCTAATTAATCCAATCTGTATGTTTTTCAGTAAAGGTGGAATTTTAGCGGATTTACACTTGTTACATTTTTGACAGATCAATGAAGTCACTCACACACACACACACAAAGTCTTTTTTCATAACAATCTTTCTTTTATAATAGTAAAGCTATGGAGATCAATATTGATATGACAATAAGTTTAATTTTCGATTCTACAGATACAGAAAATTAAGTTTGTCTGCGAGTTATTGCTTCGTAGTGGAATTGGACGCCAGATTGGCTTTCGATTTTATTGGGAAATTTTTGTATGCATCAGGAAAACAATGGAAACGTGGTGTTTGTACATTCCTCGCTGCGTCCTTATAAACTAGTGCTTTTATTAAAAATCTGTTGATGCAATGTGCATGTACTGAAGATCTTTTGTTCCAGTGCATTCTATGTAAAACTCTCATGTATTTACAATCGCAACATACATACAAAAAGTATGTTATAAGAAAATAGGTCAGTGAATAAAAATCAAACTCACGCGCTTAGTGTTTCATATTTTATTTCAACAAGTATTTAATTTTATTGTTGTTTAATTTACTCAATTGTCATGTTTTCTTTTAAATATATTTCTATTGTTATTCAACTGTATGTGATTTCGAACTGTAATAATTCTTATTTCGGTATCACGCGGAACAATGTTAGACATTTTCGACGTTAGACATTTTTGGCAACTTTGATCGACGTATCGGCACTTAAGAAACGCGTTGAATGCACTCGAGCTGACATGAGTATCTGGATGCTCGCCCCACGGCACTTAGTATGCAGGAAGGAACGCGGATTCGTTCCCTTTCCTTCCCACCTTCCTTCCCGTTGTCGTTGCTACGGTGGTCGAAGCATTGCGCGAGAATAACGTACCAGTTCCTTATCTATTTATATGCGACAGAACTCGACACCAATCTGCCGTAGGGAAACTGTGAAACAGCCTCGGGGAGAAGAAAAACGATGGTACGTGGTAATCGATTTTCCTGCCGAAGCAAAGAGGGTTCTTTGCCCGGCAGGCAAATCGTTTCCGCTCGTCGATATCCATGCGAGGAATCTTATTCGGCGGCAATTCACTGTCGCCGTAGTGACTATCGGATTCAAAGTCGCTGTCGCTTCGAGACCCGGCAAATGTACACGAAAGTGTGTACGTAATACACTCTATCTCGAATTGAGAAGCTTGAGTCGAAAAGCTGTCGGGAGAAAATTTCACAGACGATCAGCTAAAGAATTATAAATTAGTTAGATCCTTTTACGTGTGAAAAGTGTAATCGTTCTTGTTCCTCCAATTACGTGTGATTATCGGCGTGACATACGTGATCCTGATTTTACAAAATAAAGTGTCACGTTGTGCGGTTTTGAGCGTCATTTGACAATCTCTCGTTACACCGTACTCGTTCACGAGCGCATCATCATCATCGTGTGTGCGATGTGTAACGAGCGTGATGAAAAGCAGCATCGATTTTATTAACACGTAATAATATGATGAATGCGAGGCACATGTATTACGTGCATGTACGATGTCCAGAACGTACATGCACCACGAGGTTCGCGGGTGCAACGGGCTAACAGCACATCGTGGAATGCCGTCGTAGTGGCGCTCAACTCGCCTCTTTAATTCGCACGTGGCGCTCGCCATTTGCCACCGTGCAACCGATAAGTCGATCGCGGACCGGTTACAAGTTAACGTCACTTTCAGCTTTGATTAAATAAACTTTCTCTCGCTGTTTATGTGACAAGTAAGACTAGATGCAGCAACAACTTGTAGTCACGCTTAATTAACTCGTCAAGATTTTGATACAAAACGACGCGCAAATTTCCTTTAAAAACATGCAGTTATCTGACTGGTTTCTAATTGCATATAATAAATTATTTTATTTCATAAATATTAAGTATATTGATTGAACGCGCGTGCGTCGTGTGTATACAAGATTTTTTTTTTCTAAATATCAAATATAAAATCTATACGTCCAACAGTTGACTGGTAAAACCAGGACCTTGCCGCACACGAAGAATCGAACCTGATTGCAGATAGCGTGATCAATTGATCGAATCGCTGTGAAATCGCACGGCTTGCTTATAAAACGGTCAGAAATCGACGAGCGTTGCGAGAAGAAAAACTATTACCTCGCGGCGGTCAATCGAATAAGCTGCTCATCGTGAATTTCCGTGGGCAGCCAAGCATCGAGGCTCACTCGTATCGAATGATTCATGATGCTATTGAATCGCTGCAAATATCTCTGAGCGATTGGGGCTCGCTGTTGCTGATAAGTCTCGGAGACTTAACATTGAAATTGACTTCATTTTGCGCCTCTCTCTCTCTCTCTCTCTCTCTTTCGGAGATTGAAAACCTTTTTTGCGTCCAATTCAAATATTACAGAAAGGTTACTCAGATTGGAAAGGATAAACCCTACTGCTCTGATCTCTACGTTCGATCCCGATTGCTTGCCTTCGGTCAACATTTATTATGTACGGTCTCGATAAATCGTGCCGCGAAATGGTAAATTTATGTGGAAGCGGGCGTTTAATTTTTCAGCCGACCTTTTCCGAGACGTCAACCCGCTTCGAATACGATTTGATACGATCCTCTATGGTGGGCCTCCCGAAAAAGGATCCTCCAAATTCGTTCTCACCGTTGAACTGGCCAAGATCGTGTCCCGAATAATTTATTCTCCACACGTGAGGTCCGTAGTAATTTCCTCTCTTGATTCTCGATACACATCGAATATTTATTATTTATTTTGCTCTTCACAAAGTTTTTGGGCGTGATACGTGTATAATTAGGATTAACAGTCCAGTATCTGCACGTGTATATAGGAATTTATATCGCCGCGGAAGAGTAGTTCATTAAGACTTATTCATCGAGCGAATTCTTGATTTTCGAGCGAAAGCCATGAATTCGTTTGAAACGTCGAGCGTATGCCACCCTGGTAAGTTTAATCGTGATGAGCTGTGCATTCAATTAGCAGAAGGTATTCAGCAATCTCGGATTAGAACCCGAGCACTCAACGTGGATGCTGTTAAGTGCTCTTGAAAGCACATTGCCGCGGGAAAGAGCATGGTCCGCGCTCTATACATATATAAAAGCGTAGACGGGGATACGAGCCACTGCGTTAACTTCTCTGCATTATACCTTTCAGTTTCTACCCTTTATTCAAGTTAACGCGCGGATAATACTCATTGTTAAATCATATCTTTGAGATACGCTTTATTACTCATCCCGGCAGTTTTATTAATCAGCTCTGTCGGTGATATTAAAGTGTCTTACTGACAAGAGTACAATTCTTACGAACGTGTTTCACATGATAACGGAATTTATTTCAAAAAGATAGAAATATATTAACGCCGTTATTTCTAGAAATAACGAGATAAGAAAGTAAAGAATGAAGCTAAAGTGTAGGAATAATGAGCGGCGTTGTAATATTAATTCGATTCTTCTTTTTACTTTTAAGGATTTATAACAGCTGTGCAACTTTTAAAAATCGCTCAGAATTATTAATATTAATAATAATTCGAAATTGATGAATTTAATGAAAGGATTGTACAATTAATCGATACTAATCGAATAGAACAGGTACGATTCGTTGAAACGATAACGAGAGGACGAAGCGTTATTGTTTAATTCAATCGGTTTCAATTGGTCGACTCCTGAAATCGATCTCGGCTCCGAGTGGACGGATGAATACTAGGTATAACAATAGGCATTATCCCGGATTAGGAATCGTGCGCTTAACGTTCACATTAAGCGATCGCGGGAGAGAATTACTGCGGGAAAACACGATTCGCTGTAAATTCTCTCGACAGCTAAGGGAGATAGAATTTCCCGTTCTCCTATCTTCTCTTTGTATCCATCTCATCTTTTTCTTCTCCGCGACTGGTTTTGCGCGCGAACCAATGGACTCTCGATTTCGAAGGGAGACCGGATGGGAAACCAGCTAGAAGAAGAAACCAACCGGTCTCACACTTGTCTCGTTACGAGAGCGCGGTGTCACGTGCAGGCGTGTAAATACAGCCTCGTGCCACGAGCAGAAGAATGTTGAAAGTAACAGTCCTTCGACAGGGCTTACGTCGTCGAACGACACGTCTATTATTCAAGGGCAAAGCGATCCTACCTTGATTTAAAATACGCGAACGCTTTCATGTTGAAGATGCCCGTGTCTAAAGACACAGACGTTTAAACGATCAGAGTTTCATTTTTTCGTGGAACGAAAATAAATGTCAAATCGTGATAAAGAGGGTGGACGCATCCGCTGTTCTATTGCGCGGTACAACGGAAACGCAGTGTAGTGTCCTAGATGTATCAGAGTAGCGCGATTCTTTCATCCGAGTCTAATGTTGATAACTTTTCTATTGACTATTTCAACCTCTATTTTCGACCTGATGGTCCATCGTCCAATAAGCAAGTAGTAAATAATAAGCTTAGTAAATGATCCCATAAATAAATAAGCTTGGCAATTCTTTAATATAATGTGATTAGGTAAAATATACGTGGACCCTTTGCTACTCGGTACATCTAGAGCTCTAGGCGTGGTGCGAGTATTCGCGACTTCGTGCGTGCAATCCGCCTGCTTCCCCCAGCGCTCGTAAATACATCGAGCGAGGAGCGAGAGGATGAACCTGAGAGCACATATCTGCGTGCTCCTTGCTTGCTCCAAGTATATGCTCTTGCGAGCTGGGACGGTGAGATTCGCTTCAGGAGAGCTTTCTTTTCGCCTTTATTCGCTCTCTCGCCGTCCGCACGATTTTTTCCCTCGTTCTCTTCTCCATGCCGCCCTTCTCGGTCGCGACCTCTCGCTTTCCTCCACGTCGTTCCTCCTTCTTTTCTCCCTGTTCCTTGCTTTCGTTCCTTCGTCCACTACTCGAACGACTGCTCCATCGTGCGTGACTCAAGGTCACCGACTCGCGCGGCATTTATGCAGAGCTTACAGAACGCCGGTACGCGAGCGATCGGTTGCCAGTGGATCGGCTACATCGTGACTTTCAACGAAATTAAATGAAAAATTCGATTTTTCACAGGCTGCTTTAATGAATTGCTGACAATGTTTGTCTTGATATTTCTTTGAATAGAAGTGAGTAAACATTTACAGTGAATAAATATTTATTTAATAAAAAAAAAATGAAAATTAAAAAAATCATATTAGAGGTTTTTATATTAAATAAATATATATTTAGTTCTATATTTACTTGAAACTGTTCGAACAAATATTTATTAAAATTTAGTATTTTTTTCAATGTATTGTAGATATATGAAGATTGATATTTATTGTTACAGTAAGATAATTTTTTACGTACGTCTATATTTTTTAACGAGATTTTTATATGAAATTTTATATTCGTTTATTTAAGAAAAAATTTTTGTTATTAATTAATTCCTGTCAATTACAATTTCTAAGTTGTAATTTCTATTTCTTTTTTTTCTTTTTTCCCGAGTGAAACATAACTACATAAGATTAGATACATTAAAACGGACGATTAAATTTATTATATCGCGCGCAGATTTTGCGATGCCACGTTTCCGAGATACTAGACGGCAATTTTTCATAACGCGTGGAATACTTGGCAGAGCGTTCCGCGAATTAGAGGGCAGAGTGCACGCTCATTTTATTAGATTCATCACGCCCTCGTAATTCTTCGTGATGCCGCCGGCTCAACGCCATGCCAAATAAATCATCCGGTTAGGAAAGCTTATGCCAGTGGCGATGCAATCCGTGGTGCGCAGCGTTTAAATGTCATTATAATGGCTCTTTGCTTGTAAAATACAGTCGTTCGCAGCGGGGGAGTTTCCCAAATACTTGTCACCTAGGTATATCTCTACATTGCTCGTCATTTACTTTTCTTTCCCATGGATAATGTAATCGAAGTGATTGAACTATTTTAAACGACGACGTATTATATATTCTCTATTGAGAGTAATAACAAAAATTTTATAGCTTTTTTTTTTAGTTTTTATTTTATCGAGAACTGACGAAAATATATTACAGAGAGATAGAAAGGTTATTTTAAAATATTTAAACGAATTATTATATATATGTATCTTAAAAATTCAACGTATATTTTGCATTTCTAGAAGGGACGTTTCCTCTCGCTAGCATATTTCAACGAGATATCGTCGTAGCTAAGCACAGATAATTTCTAGTCCGTACTCCGCCGATTACTATACCGCTGACGATCGCGGTTTATCGATGCATATCGTTTCCGATTATGCAAATGCTCGACCGTTTGTGTTACTCGGCCCAACACCGTCGACTGGTGTTGCCAGTTTGACAGCTACATTATTTGTACGCCGCTCGTTTGCATCGTAAATTCCGCACGATGCACCACGCCGATTTGCTCGCTCAAAACGTTTCCGTTTCGTTTCCGTTTGATTTGTAGCGCATTTGGCCTTTCTTTATTTTTCGCGACGCGTCGCATTGCGCGTTTATCTCTTATTGCCGTGTAATACGAAGTAATGAAATATCCGACGTAGTAGACCCCCGGACCTTGAGATCCGCTTGAGATCTGTACAGGATAAACGTCTATTGCCCTGCGGATCCTTCACAGTGCAAATGCGCTCACATTCTGTTTGCCGAAGTCTGTGACTTCAATTTCTTTACATACATACATATATCTGTACATTTATATTATAGTTATGTACATTTGAAGATATATAACTCTTCTAACTCCGCAATTGTATTCATAATTCATTCATAGAGTTGTGATTATTCCGCGAGGTAAAATAACAGTTTTTTTTTCACCGCTTCTCTTTTTCTATTTGGCGTTTCAATTATTCGTTGTCATCGTTTTTTGTCAAGAGGCTTTCGGTAACGTGGAGCAAAGTCAATTTCGTGATTTGCGCTCTGCGAAATTAATCTGCGGGTTTCAATTTCGTGGACTTCCTCCATCGGCTTCCGGTACGATGAGGCAAACGCGAGAAAGACAAGAACAAAAGGAAGAGTGAAGGAGGAGGACTCTGTGACGCGTGACGGCAGCATCGGAATGCTCGCTGGGTCTATAAATCCCCGGGGAGGCAGGCGTGCGCCGTGTAATAGAATGACGGAATTCACAGTGGAGTGGAATCGGCTTGTTATTAGCACGTTCTAACATAGCTCGAATTCAGCGATGCGTGCGGCAGCAGTCAGTGGGTGCCCGGAAGCGAGTCCGCCCTCGCGACTATTTATGGCGTATAAAGTAGCGTCTTCTTTTTGCACGAATATATATATTTCGATGTCACCATTAGTCTTGATCAGCTAATCAATTCGAATTTCGAACTGACTTGAAGGAATCAATTCGTTGTTATTATTATAAGCAACAAAGTCCATCGTATTTTTTTATCATATACTTTAAACGCTATAAGATGTGCTAGAATTTCCTAGTAATTTGCAAAATCTACGTTTAAATCAAATTTATATTAAATTTCAATTTTCATACTTTCGACAGCTGCTCACATCATCATTGTTTTGTGTATTGCGATCACTGTGTATACGTACTCACGGAGAACCACTGCATCGCAAACGCGCGAGATTTCTATATGTAGAAGACACGATGCAGAAAAGATGCAGAAAGGGAAAGACAGAGAGTGGCGTGGCTCGGTACGGTTTGCCGGAGATACGAAGGAAGGTACATCGTACAGAGCGGTGTCTCGACTTCTCTCGTCGTCCACGTGCTGCGCAATGCGAAATAAAAAAGTTACTGAGACAACGACGGGCGAGGGAGAAGAACGAGTAACACGAAGCGTGTGTGCACGCGCAAAAAAGGGAGGCTGCGAGTAAGAGGAGGTCGCGGCGTATCTACGGAATTGTTCGTGCCGTCTCCGCTCTCCTCTCTTCGTAATAAAACGATCCTCCCTTTCCCTTTGACCAATTTACGCCTTCAAGATCCACACCACAATGAGGTACGCGACGGGCCCTTCGTGCCCGTCAGTTCATAGCCGATAACTCCATCGCAACGTGGGTCACGACTTCGAGATGCTCTCCTCGCTCCATCTCTCTCTCTCTCTCTCTCTCCTCCCATCACTCGCTCATATAGAATTCCCTTCGTTCTCCTCCTCCTTTTTTCCCTTCTCCTCCAATGGGCCCCTTCCCTTCTCCTTCTCTCGTATCTCTAATTGCACTCGTTCCTCGGGACATGCATCGTCGATATTTATGCCGTCATACTTTATTCGAGCATCCTCGCAGTGACTGCTCACGTCGTCTTCGGAGCTCCACGCGTGAAGCGGCTTTGTAACGATATTTGTTAAGTATTCCTCGTCCGCTATACATGGGCATTAATAAAATTCACCGAAGAGTCATGAGCGGTTGGACGCAATGCCCTTTTTATTGGTGATGCAGGATATCGTCACGCGATTATTAGTGTGGAGTTGTGGCCACAGTTGTGGAACGAAATATGACGTTTCATAGGAACGTCTAATAGATATCTCCAGACACTTAGATTTAGAATTTGCTGTTTCAATTTTCTTTTTCTAAAATGCTGGATTTTTGATTATAGTATTGTGTCCTGGAGAGAAATTATCTTTAATTAATGTACGTCTTGAGATTACAAATACTCTCTTTTTGCTAATTTTATATCCGACATAGAAGCTTAATATTTCAAAAGATAGCACATGTTTAATTTAACTTTTTGTTAACTTCTCATAAATCTTCATCATAAATAATACGATAATGCACAAAATGATTGCATATTTCGATAACGAGTTTTGTGCTGCAATCGTTTCATTCAATTTATCGGCCATACTCGTTGCAATTCGAGAGTGAAGAAGTACGCGAGGTATTTCGAGGCCACCGCAATTATTGAGCTGGTGTGTATGTCAAGCCGGAATATTTAGCGGGTCGTTTATTTTCAATCCGGACGTACGTTGCGGTTTGCCGACCATTGTGCTGGTTGTTAAATAAGTAACACGAGTCGAAATCGCGCGGATCGATGCGATGAATTTTATCGGTGGAGCGCGATCGTGCCGTCTGTCCCAAGGTCGAGACAATTATCGGATTCATGAATATCCCCGACTATACGTTTAGTGTCAGTTGGAACTTCGCCGTACTATCATTATTAAGCGAAACGATAAAAAATGTCGGAGGCCATTGTTGCGGGATTTTATTGCAGGAGGAAGGCCGTAAGAACTACCGAGATGAATTATTGGAGCGAGGGAGATCTGTGCGATATCGTGGATATTTATATGTGTGCACGCGTAGTAAATTTAGAGCAAGTATCTTTAGATCGTATTAAAAGGATTATCGCTTAGTTACTTGGACGAAGATTAAGAGAATTGAGATTAATCCTTTGGCGAAGTAATACGAATTCCAAGGAATGAGGAATTAAAAACAGGAGAGTGCGCGTAATGCATAGATCTAGCAAATGATAAAATATATTTACCCGCAGCAACGTGTTTTAAATTCTCCGATGTATCTCCTGCGATAATTGAGATCGATTCATTTTCTGTGCGCAGGCCCCGCTATTAGTATTTCGCCTTGAGGTGCCATTTACCGCCCTTCACCTTCCAACATTCCCGGTTTCATTCTATATAAATGATCCTATCGATCCTCCAAGGTCCGACTGATTATTACCAATACATCCATATAGATGTCAAACGGAGGTATAATGGATCCGATTATTTTTTTCGTTTATTTTTTGGAAGAGGGGCTTTACGAGAGACTCTCGCAGGTCTGGAATTACACGCCGATAGTCATTACTTACGTCGGAGAGGCGTATGCGAAGAGGGCTTTCTTTCAGTAATTACTTGGACACGCAAGCGACTTTTTCCACCAGCAAAATTATTACATTATACATTCGCCCTGTCTTCTTATTATTACTCATTAGGTCTTGAGAATATAGGTACGGATGGATGACGACCGGTCTCTTTTGAAAGGAAATTGACATTCAAGGCTGGCGTAATTATTGTGGATCCAGACATCGAGGACAATTTTCATTCAAACGCGCGAAAATCTTGATTTTGAGAGTCTCGTAGAACTATTTGCGCAAAATGCTTTCGCGACTGTTTATTGAATTTTCAATTATCTTTGTACTCTGAGGCCAATTAACTTTAATTGATTCTATGAGGTAAAAAGTAGAAAAAAAAATCGAAATTAAAGTAATTATATATTTATTTAATATTAAAATTAAGAAATTTTTTTAAAGTGGAGTTGATCAATTTAGCTTCCGAGAGGTTGTCATTTACAACTTTATATGCATAAATCGAGAAATGCTGGAGCGAATGTTATCAAAAAAGTTAGTAACAGGTTTGCGTGCGGATTCGTTATTAATAATAAGTGTTAAAGACCGTGGGTCATCGTCGGCCTCCGGAAAATAACGATTCGACTTTGCTTTTACGAGGGGCCCTGCTTCCCCTTCTCGCACCGTTGGCGGAAAATAAAACCATAAAGATTTTTTTGCGCACTTCGCAGCGACCGAACAATTACCGAAGCCACGTTCAAAGCACTTTTTATGAGAAGGGCCGTGAAGTCGTCGATGTGTTTTCTGCTTTAGCCACCGTAACGTTAACGTTGAAAGTACCCCGTATAAACGTCGACGTGCTCTCGTAATCGTTATATAGATCGTACGCGTCACGTTCTTTCAAGTATATTCTATAAAGCGATAACTGGCGTCTCTTTCCTCCCAAGATAGCAGGCAATCAAGAGATACGACGCGAGTTGATCGCTCGACGATCTCTTTCGCGACCTCGTCACTCGGGATGCAATTACCGCGCATGCATGTTGCACGCGAAGTCCATTACGCTGACCAGTTTCGTAAAATCGTCTCGGATCAGCAATTATCATTCGGCGACATAAAAATCGGCGTAAAAAGCCGATCGAGATTAAATTCAATTAACGAAGGCTTCGAGCAATTATACATTTATAATTTATATTTACAGACCGAGCGATTTGATTTTATATATATATATATATATATGTATATATATATGTGTGTGTGTACATAAGACACATTCAACTGCGGTCGCGAAAACAATTTATTGTTAGTCTTTCGACATTCGAGCGCGGTCGATTATATAACTCGTGAGTTGCGATTTATGATAGATTGAGAAAATATTCTTCTGTTTACACGCATCGTCATTCCACGTTTCACTGTACAAAGTTTAGCCGCGACCGTAACTCACGGTTCATTATATTTTCAAGCAGCGCGATACTCGTGCTTATCCTTTCGACATTTAAATGCCGTATACACATACAATTAGTTACTCCAGTTACGGAATTTGTAATCCATCGCGTGCACGTACGACGCAAATAGTTTCCTGTTACGTCTGACATTTCAAGTTCCTCTTTTGATTTGCTTATCGTGAGCAAAATATATATGTTCTGTATATTTTTCTTGTATCGTGATTGAAAGGTTAAAAAGAATAATTTATTTAAATTATCGTTCAATTAATTTTTTTGTCGGAGAGAATATCACAAGTTTCTTAACGGAATGCTGAAACGGTGAATATTGAATAATTTTTGGAAAGGCCTCTGCAATGAAATTCTCGTTGGGGGAAGATGAAAATTAATTATAGAACGTCTCATCACATGGTGTATAAAACACCCTGCGTAATTTATTTGGTTAATAAAGATAATCTGCAACGAGCCACGATGTATTGATCGGTGCCCATGTACCTGTAAATCAATTCTAAATTAACTTTCATCCGAGATTAATATCACCGAGACGAATGATGCGTTCTCTTTCTCTCCTTGACTGCGAGCGGGACGGTTGAAAAAGCGATTTGCGGTATGACAACTCGATCGTATCGATACGCATGCAGGATTTCTCCATGCGAATACATGCTCGCCCTACGTTCGCCATAAGAACCCGCAAGAAAAAGCTGTCGTCTCGTAGGATTGGCGCAATATCGCCGATCCCGACCGAGCAAAGGGGGAAAAGGGGGGAGGCAGAACGAGAGAGATGATTTTATCTCGGCGCCGTAACTCATACCGGTTTTTCGGATGGCGAGCAGGGTGGCGCGGGATTTCTTGCCAATCAGCGTGTCCCGGCAAGGGTGGGCCCTTTATTCGGAATCGATTAAAAGCACAGATAAATAAACCATGCCGTCGGCGGTTTATTCTTCACATTACATCCCGGCCGCGCCAAGAGACGATCCCGGTGTGTTTCCAGTTATTACCAAGTCGAAGTCGCGTTTGCTTCGCGGTTCTTCCAAGGGAATGTGGCATGCTGGTACGTACATATCGACATCATTATGAGATTAATGCGAATACAGGCCGTACATGCAATCTTAATACTGTGAAAGTGATTTTTTTTACATAAAATCTCTACAGAAATAATTTAAAAACGCATTTTAATTAAATTATTATGATTTTTTAAATTTGTTATTATTATTATATTTGTTCACATTTGTTAACTGTTATTAAAATAACTATTAAAGGTTATTACGATAATCATTGAAATAAATATGGATATGTCAGTAACATTAATTTTCAGCTTAAAAATCAACCTCTTTTGACTCTGCGAAAATAAATGTTCTTTTCTTTTTAATTATCTATTATTTACGAAATATGACTAATAAAATATGATTAATTGTCGGGATTATAAATTAGTGGCGACCTTTAATATTACTCTAGAGAGACTACGTATTAAGTATATTTTCTCAGACGCAAAAATAACCAGTCACGCCGCTGACGCGCGCACAAACACACACACACACACGCGCGCATATGTATGCACGCGCACATAGTTGCGAGAAGATTTAATCGTCGAGCATCGGCGCGGGATAGTTACATAATTGCTTGCATCCCGTGGCCAGCTCACACGCGTCGATTCATCGACAATTTATGTTTTTGCCAAAGCGAATTCTCTCTCTTTACGAACGACTCGTCTAAGCGCGAGTCTTACCGCGGAAGCTACACGTATATATCGCGGTAATTGATTTTAGATTTAATTTAATTAAACGGATGCGTCGTGGCGCCGGCTTTCAGCGGATTCTCTCCTCTCGTCGTCGCGGCTTAAAGCGCACCGTATTGGTAGTGTCGTACGGATCCCGACGTCCGTTTTACATTGCATTATTGCCTATGCAGCTAGGCGCGAGTTGTAAAATTCTCCTCTTTACGCGTGTCATCGACGCGTTTTGCGTGGCTTAATGTCGCTGTGCCCTTGCCGTAACCCCCTCCTAAATGGAAAACATTCGTAGCGTAAGTCGTTCCCCATCTATTTCTCGCGCGCGTAAATTTATCTTCTTATCTCTCGCGTTTAAATTCGACAAAGCGAATGTCTTGGTTGAATAAACTTAAATAGATTCCAATATCGTGATTCGAGATTATATATAACTTCCGTTAAAATTATTAACAAGTTTTTCAATCCTCTTAAATAACGGTGAGGACTTGATAATTCCAAGTTTTCGGTCGATCAAATTGAAATATTGTTACGGAATTGTTACTTAGATGCGAAAGTAATTGAACAAATGATCCTCCAAGTGCATCGTACACATTTCTCGATCTCGTGGAGACAAATTAAGGTTTCGCTTCCCTGGGAAAGCGTAAAGATTCTGCTGGACAATACCAGTCCCGCGGCGATAAAAGGGGGCTTTAGTACCGTTCCATAGAAGTCATCACAGAAAATCGATACGCGGCGATTACTCCGTCGGGTTGCTCCAAGGTGCGATGGCGGACAACGTGCTATATATTCTGACATAATGCGAGTGATAAAACAAGAGGATCGAGCTAGTGTGCACGTGATCTTCGTCGTCCGTCGAACGGCTGGATGCGATTATCGTACCAACAACGTGATATTATGAGACGATCGAAACGTGTATTTTGCTTGTCATTAGCGGATATTAATATGCCCGTTCAGATATTCGACCCGAATAAATTGCAATTCCCCTTCATTTGCCTATAAGTGTCGCGTATGTACGTGTCGGTCGAAGCTTAATTTAAACGATCTGGGGCAACTCTTTATATGGTACGATACGTGTAACGCAAATCGAAACACGTAACCCGGTACGATCGGTAGTCTAATTGCCGCTTCGTAATATAATGGTGGTAATTCGCTATTAATAAAATTATCATAGATTGCGTCCTGGCTGTTCATATGCGTCAATAGCGTTTAATTAATGATTATATATTAACATATATTATACGTTGTTTGTTCGTAAGAAGCCTGTTCTTTCGAATGAAGTCTTCAACGAGAATGAAACGTGTGCTCTTCATGAATATTGTATTACGTGCTGCTATGGAATATTATATATAATATGTAGGTATAGCTGAACTGGTGTAACTTGAGCAGATGTAAAAGTAGCATTTGTCAGTTTTACATAGTTATTGCACAACGATTACGTAGAACAATTAAATTTTATTCTTGCTAAGCTCATTAAATGATGGAATATAATAATTATAACGTAATCGTATATGGATTATATGTATTACACAATTGTGTTATATTAATTGAAGGTTCACTTAAATAAATAAGCGTCTCTCAATTTTTTTTTTGCCTTCTGTTATGCATCATAGTCGACGTATAATAAAAGTAAAAATATTTTGTTGAAAACAAGCTGTTTGAGAACTCGATTCCATGATCGACGTAACGATTAATAATTTCTTCTTAATCAAAGTACATTTAATTAAGGATCGTTTTGCTCCTCCCTCCTGTAATAATAATAATCCAAACGAAATTAATTATTGCCGAGATTGCGCACGCCGTTTATATTCTGAGGTAATTGGCCGCGATATGAAGTTATGTTTGTACCATAATATTTGGCCAATTCGATGAAACATGATATATGTATATACACCTATATCAATTTTATTATTAAAAATATAGCGCGGTGTTTCGCGTTGTGCTGTGTTAATAATATTTCGACAAGCAGTGGATTATCGATTGCTTTGTGACATTCTACGCTTTAAATTAATTTCGTTAAATTCGCAAATTTCCGAATAAATAATATAATTGTTTTCCAAACCTGGGAATGAAAAATATACATAGAGGAAATTTAAGAGGAAATCTATTTCCACGCCCATAAATTTATCATTTATTATTCGTATTATTCTCGCGATTGTCCTTTTTTCTTCGAGAAGTGAACAGCGGCGTACAGCCGCATCTCGTTCGATAACATCGTGAAAAAGTGAGCACTCCGCCCACTCGAGCATCTTTTATTGAATTCGCGGAACCGCTCGTCTTCCTCGTTCAAGCTTTATAAATGAGCCTCCGCGCCGCGAAGTTCGTAAAACGCGGCCATTATAAAGGTTCCGGCGTAGTCTTCTGGGAATTTCGCGGGAACGCGGGCAAATTTTATTAATGTTAATTTCACCTAAGTGCTATACGCTTATCTGAGGCGTATTACGCTGAATTATACGGACTTGCGTCCTTTTTAATCGAGTTACGGCGACCGTGATGGATGCAATTATAATTTATTTCCCCCGTTTTTTTTTTATACGCGCAACTTTTATAACGGTCCACCTGGCACTTACGATAGATTACGGCAATATCGCAGAAAGGTCGGAGAGATCTCGTATTTCTTTCTAACCAGGCGGAGTTACGTTAGTAATTTTTCCTGATGCACCTAAAAACATCTGCTCCCCTTCGCCCTGTGTTATTTAGGTGGAAATATTTATCATACAGGATGAAACATTGAAGACGGGGCCCACGTATTTCTCGAGTAATTCGGAGATAAGTCATCTAACTTTGCAGACTTTCTCTCGTAATCAATTTATCATAGCGCGACGATTTCTCCTTAAAATTATTTAAACCGGAATGTATCTTACTGTCGTACGATTTCTCGTTACTCTAAAAATTTATGAACTCTAATAATTAAGTATGTAAGATCTCTGGAATTTGTTATCCCGCTCCCCGCAGGTTTCAAACCTCAAATTACGCTTTAAATACGTATCGCTCGAACGGAGGGAGATGAACAACCTAGTGGGAATGAAAATAATTCATCGCCCGCTGTTTTGCCCCCCCCCCTTCCCCCTCTCTCTTCCCCTTTTTCTCCTCTCTCCGAGAAAAAGAAGAACCGCCGCGCCGCGAAAAAGCGGCGTCATTCGCAAAACTGCCGGTTAAATCTCCAACTCGCGAAATATTCGCGGTCGACGAGAAAGAAGAGACGGAGGGTGACAGAGGGGAAGAAGGACGCGATAAATTCCAGATACGAAAATTAATGCCGCACGGAACGATATTCCGGCGTGCACGACGACGGCGATGCAGTTTGCGTCGTCCGCGAATACGCACTGCATACTGAGCGGAACATTACCCGACATTATAAATGAGAATCGTAAAACATTACGGCACATCCACCCCGCTCGTTTATGTTTGGGTTTCTCTCTCGCCGCCGCCCAAGATAAAATTACAACGACCGTCGACTTCTGAATTATCGTCCCTCGTTTATGCTTTTCACGACGGCGACGTCGACAACGCGTATCTACGACCTTTTGTCCTCCTCCTTCCATCCTTTTGGCTCGATGAGCGCAGCATCCTCTTGCTTTCACGGAAAACGAGGTCGAGCGGATGTTAATTATCGAACGGAGCTATCTATTTTATGATTTATGAGTATTATTATTTCTATTATAACTTCCATCTCAGTATTTGTACGTGTGTCTCGACTTGCGCGCGGTATTAAATGATCGTATACCTATTTGTCGGATTCGCTATGTTAAAGCTTTAATTACATATTCGACTCGCTCGTAACGTTTCTGCGTTCCTTTATTGCGTCCCAGGAGAAACGGATTAAAGAGAGGCGGTGATTAAACGCGGATGCTCTTGTTGCGAGCAATAATGGCTGTTAATTGATTAATGTGTTAAGAGATCTCAAATAAGTACTCTACGCTGCTATTACGGTAAGAGCGTTAACGAAATGAGCGAGTGAATCATTCGTGATTATTCGGCAATTGAGCAATAATCGCATACGGTTAAACGCAGCTTGTCAATTTTATTATCCACGGAAATTACAATCGATGGTAGGGAGGTGCGCGTCTACTGTCTTCCTTCATTAACGCATCTGTCTCGATTGTAATTCTGTTTGCCGCTGCGATTGTGGATTATTTTGTTACGTTGTAACGTTTATTTTCATCGGTGTCTCATGTGATAGACTATAATGGAGAGGCACGATCATTCGGGTCACTCGTTCATGAACAAGTGGTAATTAAGCGAGCGTCACGTAGCACGCGCTCCCTTTCGTTCCTGCCACGAGCGACGTTGACATAAAGCGTTCCTTCCCACTGTATCCTACGCGAATGACTTATCGCGTAATGAATCACTATCAGTTTAGCCAACCAGATGATCATCGATGGATTACCAAGCCATAGATCGCGCTTCTTTTTCCCTCTCTATGATAATCTCCCAGATCGCTCGATGCGACATTGCGACGACGCCCACGTTGCCGACGATTGACTTCTGAAACTGTCACAGCTCACCGAGCTTGTCGTGATGTGCGGGTACCTTCGATTTTATCATCTCTCCCCTGTTGACTCTGCGATCTATAATAAGACTAGGGTGCACATTGTGCGTGTAATACCGCAGACTATGTAATTGTCGTTCATTAGGGGATTAATTGAATATTCGGAAGCGGGTACGTATACGTACATGCATGCATATACGTATATACATCTATACGTGTCGTAATCAAGGTAAGCACCTTTTGTGAGAAATGGAGGCGGGCACGCAATTACCAGTGAAGAGTTGCTAATTAATGAATTAATTAACTGCCGGTATCTAGTGACCTGAATATCTCCGAGACTCTTCATACGAGCGGGTCTATTTTCAGTCGCCAATTTATTGATTCATTAGTCGAAGAGTGCCGGTATTATTTAGTTCATTCATGCTTCTAAATCTGACACAATCCAAATTATTTAAATTGCCAATTAATACGTGATTCACTTTTCATTGTTAAACGATAATATTTAACAGAGTGACAACTTTGATTTTCGTATTATTCTTGAAAACGTGTACAATTGTAGGAATTGGATTAAATTGCACGTCATTGCACATCTTGTTTCATAATGTTGCGTTACGACAGCGAGCGCCAAATGCTCTTTGTAGACACGGAGGCACCTTTCATTACGCCCGACAATTGCTCCAGTTCAATAATGGCGATATTAATGCGGGAACACAGCGTCGTCGATCGTAAATTAGATATTCGCATTGACGTCGACGAACGTTCATTGTCGATCCATATTACCGGCTTTGACACGAGACTTTTAATAGTGGCAGAATTTAATAACGCGAATCTCTTTTCTTCTTCTCTCTATAAAATTTTATGTATTCTTGTCACGAGAATGCCCGTAAAATGAAAAAGCTGTACAACGTCGTAACGTGAAAATGGGTTTGAAATCAATTATCTTAAAATTATTGTTAATCGATTGCGCCGCGCGTAACACAACAGTTGAGCTTTACTTTACCAATGTACCGTTACCATTTATTACAAATTTATTGCAATAAATACAAATGATAGCTGTACATACTTAAGTGCTGCATATATAATCAAATTACGCGTAGCACGCTTTTATTTTCCACTGCGCTCGTCGCGCGGGAAATTCATAATAACTGAACAATTGTGAGAGATTCCGATAATTGATTCGGCCTCGCTTTAAACGACGCGACTTTACGTAATCGACGTGTTCGCCGTTTCATTCAATTATACAATATCTAGTTCGGCGTTTGGTGAAACATTTTTGCTGGCTGGTAACGAATGAGCTGCCACTTGTTACCCGAAAGAGACGACGTAGTTACTCAGCCCGTGAGCCGACGTTCCCTGGGAACGTCGCCTGCGAACAATCGTATATTTACGTACGTATACATTGTACGTACGTACATACGCGAGTTTAATTATCCGCAGTTGACAGGTACGTACGACGTGTACGGTACGACGTGCCCCCTACGTCTCGATTGTCTCGAGAGTCAATTTGTGAGGCTCGGGAATGAGCGTGGTTGGTCCCGCTGTCACAATTAAAGTCGTAAAATCGCGGACTAATAGCCTTGTTACGTTAATTCAGTGTAATGTCGCACTGTAACGATAAACGTGTACGGTACATAAGGTATGCAAGAACGTTCGCGTGGGGGAGGGGGAGGGGAGAGGGCAGGGAAGTGCGACGGGGCTGGCATAAATTTAATTTAACGACCTCGAGGTCAGCGCGTCGCGTCTCATCGGGAGAGGAATAGGGGCTCTGTGCTTGCTATGCGCCCGTGGAATTGATTGGGGCCCCGAGATCCGGAGGTTGGCGGACGTGTGGTGGCACCCGATGATTTACCTCTCTTGAAATAAGACTCGTGAAGATCGTCGTGTATTTGCGATCGAAGAGCGGGATACCCTCGGTGAGTTGTACGAGGCTTTATGTGCTCGAGCATCGGTTACGAGGATATATATCGATTTACGATGTTAGAGCGCAAATACCATGTACGAATTGTGTCCCCTTTGACTCGTTTTACGCGGATAATTAATTGGTAAATAAGGAGATTTAAATGTTATGCCTTCGAATAGATTGCACAACAGGTTTATTACGTCTCTGACTAGTTTCTTCGTCCGATTGCCATTAAATTTTATCGGAGATATAATTATAATTATAATTAAAATCATTGCTATGTATGTGAAAAGAATAAAGAGTGTTCCTGCATTTTATAATAACTCGTTGTACTTTATTTCCTGCGTGCCAGCCACGTGGAAGAGAAAAAGAAAAACACTTTATTGCAGACGTATCTGTTTCTGGACATTTCAAAGAGTTTGCGGTATTAATTTCATTTTCTCCCGATGTAATAATACGTCCGATTATATAGCGCGGTACAGTAACCTATTATATAAAATAATTTTATGTAAAACCGGTGGAAACATTACGTGTACTAGCTGGCTCGTTGGCGTGGTAATTACAGCCAGCGCGCAGCGCGTTTTATTTTCCCTTTCGAGATCGTCTAATCAAAAGGGAGAAAGAAAGAGATAGACTCTCTCTCGCTACGTTCATCCGGGCACAAGGGAACGGGTAAAAGCTATCGTATTAAAGTCGTTGCTGTCGCAGTACGGTGTCTCATTTTGTGTCCGAGAAAAAGGATTAAATCGCGGTTTCCGCCGCCGGTCGCCGGTCGTGATTACCTCGCGTGCAACGGGCGGCGTGTGACGGGAAATAATGCCGTGGAAAGCGGCGGTGGAGCGTGTATGCACTCTCTCGGTGACGAGGATTATTTAGGTAGTGACGCAAACACCTTGCGTACATGCCTCGCTCGCACACATACGTATAATCGTACGACGTAACCGATGTAACCGCAACGGTACACTCGCGAAAGCACCGAGCGCGAGCGTGAATAAAAAAAAGGGATTAAATTTTCGTGCGTGTATACATATATGCCTGCAGGGGTTTCGTTTTGCAAAGAATGCGGATGACTTTCGAACGGAGCAAAAAAAAAAACTTTATTTTCCACCACACCGCGTATGTACGTTTGTGCGGTGCTCGGTAATTTTTTGTAGGTATCTTATTTACATGATCCATAATTTTTGGTCCTTAAAAGATTTATCTTTCCAGTGGATGTCACAAATAATTATTGCTATTCCTCCTTCTCAATAAAAAAAAAAGTCTCGTCGATTCGACAGTAAATTATAATTCTTTAGCCTCCGTGTGTTTGTCACGACGATACATCTTTGATCTGCAATATTTGTAAGATGGGTTGTGTTACAACGCAGATCTCCCCCCCCCCTTTCGCTCCTTGATGTTGCGAGTGGGCGTAATTAGCCGGTAAAATGATCGTCGCTGATGAACGTCTCACCAGAAGAGGAATGAATAATAGGCCAGTCGCAGAAAACACGTTCTGATTAAGTTAACCGCTGATGTGCGTACGTCATTACATCGGCGCGACGACTCGTTGGATTCTCGATGATACAAGGCCGACCGCCGCACCGTCACAAGTGCTATAATCCCATCGCCGTATTTGGATCGTTCTTAATTAACCTGCCAGGTATCCTCTCGTACGACGAATTCGCGCGCGTCCTCCTTTTGGCAAGATTCAGTGATCCGCATCCGTCTCTCTCACTTGTATCCTCGAATATTACCAGTTTCTGTCACGAAATATGTATTTAATTTCCTCTACTTGGAGCTTTTAATTTTGTATTTTATAATTCAATTTCATTTAGCTTAATCTTGAATTTTTAAGTAATACCGTAAATGCCACGCTGCCTTTCCGTTATTATTAATTAGTTCGATCGCCATACGATCGATGATCGTTGCGACGATTGCCGGAAAAACTCTACGGCAATTAACATTTCGCGCAGCGGGTTTTACGAATATTTCTTGTGTATCAAGCGGTATGATCTTATTTACGACGCACTGGTAATGGCATCGTGTTTGCGGTCGTAAATTGCTGAGAAACGTCTCCCGAGCTGACAAGTAACACGGAGCCCGCGCACGGCCATTATGGGCATCGGCCTGCGGCCTTCCAACTCGGACGCGTTTTAACTTCGCTCATAGCGTCGCGCATCGATCATGAGATTCATGAGCGTCGTCAGTCTGAGGCCATCGACTCTCTAAGTCTTCCTTTCTTTCTCTCACCTCTCCTCTTTTCGCCTCGTACGGTTCCTTCTCGCTCACTGGTATCGATCTTCGCCAATTATAGCGATCCGCTCGATGAAATCAGACGGAGGCACAAAGGAAATCATCTTTATTTTATGCAGGATACGTATTAATATGCTAAATGTGAATAATAAAAGCCACATTCCATACACTGGTTAGTCAGATGAAAGATTCTTAGATGAAATCCTTGATGATTCCGCCTCCAAGACAATATTCTAAATTGATGCCCCTAAGTTTCGAGAGAATATCAAAACTCTGAGAGACATTCGACTCTCGTCATGCGTTTGAAATGATTCAAAGTTAGCTCGTTAGCTCATTGCACTTGGCTGCGATACGATCAGACGAATAACGAGTGGTATGCACATTCTTGTTGTTTCAGGTTGCGACGCGACCTTGGAGCCCGGATCAGGGCAAGACGCGGGAGATGACCAAGCTCTGCAACCATAAGAGAAAACTTTTGCTGCCGGCAGCAGCCGCCAGTCCTGTTGCGTCCTGTACGCCGGCGGTCTCGTCGTCGACTTTATCTTCTGGCCCGACAACGGCCTCGATTCACGCGAACGCCGACTCGCCCACGTCGCCGGATAAAACCAGAAAAGGTAAGAGCACGAATGTTACCAGAATAATCGAATTATACTCCGGCTCGAACGAAAGAAATCGCTACCGGGCAAAAAGCAATATAATGAAAAAGTATATACAATGGTACAGTATATTAAAAGCGGAAGACGAAAGCTATTGTTTTATAACATGTGAGTTTAATGAGTTTTTTGAAATTGTTAGTAAAGGAAACAGAAACATAATGAAAGCTGTAAATGTGAAATATGGCTAATGTAATATTTATGTCTTGATAAGTACGTCGTTTTTTTTTTTTCACTTACAATGATTATATATTCTATAGAATAAGTATTTGCGTCAAACTTCTGAATTTTCTTTCGAGTTAGGCAATCGAATGATCCTGTGATCGATCAAAATCAAGATTCTTTCACGCTCAACATTCGTTTTCATAATCCCGACGATTTCGACAGGTCAAATTCTACAGGGCAAACTTTCTCTCATACTCACACATACATACACATGTCGCGGAACTTTCTCTATCGATCTGGCGTATTAACAAAGTTTTCTGTCAAGTCGGACGTTGAACCGGCGCCATAATCGCCGAGACGTTTATTCACCGTCGCGCGGAAACACGTGCCAACTTTTATTGGAGGAAGACCAAAAGTTTTTCCACCCCGTCAAGTGAGCCGTGATCATTAAGGAAAAAAGTCGACGGTATAAGAAGGACGACGAAATTGCGGCATTAGCAAAGTCGGTTCACTCACTCCTGCTCTTTCTTCGCTTCTCTCCCCCCCTTCTCCCACACTTCAGAATCGTCCTTTCTTCACCCACTACGTTGGCATTAAAGCTCAAGAGAAGTACGACGGAGGGCGAAAACGGGACGCAGGGCAGGGCAGAGCGGAATGATGTATCACCGTAGCCGCCAAACTCTCCACCGAATTTCATTACCAAATCCCATAACCGACGTATCCCATCCCATCGCGCCGTCACTTCTTTTCCCACCCCATCCCATCCCACACCAATCCACCATCTTCCTTTTTCCCTTACTTTCCGCGCCGTTAATTAAGCGGCTGTTGCAGGACGCGACGTACCACATTCCCGGCCGTACCTCTACCTCTACCTGTATTCCAAATTGCGTCGGCTAGAAATTATAATCCGCTTGTAGATTGAAAGCCGAGCGCGGCCGTGTCGGCGACCAACGGTTATTAAACTTTCACCCTGCGCGCGTCGTAACTGCGCGTTTTAATATTATTCACAGCGGGGCTGGAAACACGCTTCGACGTCGAATTATTCGAATACAACGCGAATATATTTAAACCATAAATATATTAAAAAAAAAAAAATTAATTTGTATATCAATCGACTCTCTCTCTAATATTATAGACTTATTATAGTATATATATTTAGTACCGATTAGAATGTTTATGTAATAATATGTATTGTTTTTTCTACGATTTTTAGAAAGCTTAGTCTATGATAAATAACGAATATTTTTCGGTAACCAAAAAGGACCGATTCGCTGCTTTCGCGCTCGCAAATATTATAGATTAGTACGATGCATTTGGTTAGATATGGACTCGTCTGCAGCGTTGCAGGGGGGCCTAGCAGTTTCGCGTTTGCATCTGGAAATCTGGGGTTGAAGTTTAACTCAAGTTTACGGTCGGTGTGCGAGGTAGAATAATACGTATACGTCGGTCGCGGTGTTTTTATGGGACTTTATAGGGTCGTTTTAACATCGACGCGCGCGCTCGCGCCGCTTCGATTCCAATTCTCCGGTGATATAAAACGACACGCTCTGGATGGCAGGGTTGGCTTTTTTCCCGACTTTTTCTCCGGCACGCCGTCAGGGGTTGCTCGCATTCGGGCTCGCGATCTGCGCAAACACACACACACACACACACACAGACACACACATCCTGCAACAGGGGAGAAGAACGGTGAAGGGAATAAGTGGAGAGGTTCGAATGAATCTTTATCGTTGAACGTCGAGCTCCAAGTTTTCATAACGCGCTCACTCCCTGCTGGGAGCCGATTTAATTCCCCCTTTTTCTGATTTTCAGTTTGACTTGCCGACTTAAGAGGGAGGGTCTTCGTTTACGTACGATGGATTATATATCGCGTTGGGAGTAGGAATGATTGAAAGTCTGTTTCAGTTTTATCGGTCACGAGAGCGAAGTAGAAATTGCAATTATTCGAAATTGGTAATTTATCAAAAGTAAAAGTTTTGCAATACGTTAATTGCATTATTAATTTCTTTCGCATAATACAAAATATTCAGATTTCTAATTTATTTACATTCACTATGTAATAGATAAAATGTAAATTTTTGATAGAAATGTTTAAGCAATTGTTTGCGGTGATTTAAAATACATACTTTTAATCATTTTAAAAGCTCTCTATCACATTTAAATAAGAGCAAGTAAAATATTAAACGGAACGTTTTCGCTATTAGGTAAAATATAGTTCAGTCGTTCAAGGCTTAATTAACATAATTAAATCCAACCTCATTACTCGATTGGAAATGTCAATAGGGATATTTAACGAGAATCATCACACGCGTCATGTAATTGTTAAATTGATCGTAAACACCAGTCTGTTCAAATCTAGGGCGCGGTTTACGCGATTTTTTGTCGCCCTAAACAATTTCCTCCGTAAATAGTTTCCCCCGGAGCTCAATCGATCACTTTTGTCCTCGGCGTCGACGTAGTACGCGGCAGTTACAGTAACATCCCGAGAGCACCGAGAAGCGATTTTACGGGCGACGAACTCCAATTCACCGCCCTATGCGACAGCCACCCTCTACCGAGTTTTCGTTGCAGGTGGCAAACACTTAAAAATTCTTTCAATGTGGATTCCGCTGCACGCGAGTGCGTTGGTTTTTGTTGCCTACTGAGGATATCGTTGTTGTGTAAACAGATTAGTACTACCCGTTTGACAGGTTTATTGGGTTTCTATTCTTTTCTGAAGACGTCTGTTTACATAGGATGTTCCTACGAGAAATAATCTTCTGTTAAGGAAGTAAGTATAGGGGTGAAATGAAATAACAACACAATTCATTCCACGCAAGATGAAAAGGCAAATCTCGGTTGTAATGAAATATCTACAATTTAAGATATTATATAAATGAAATGGGGAAGTGAAAGCGGAGAAAGATCTTGTAGAAATTTTATGTAAAGAATTAACATGAATTAGTCTAATTGCATTAAGAAAGATAATAAATCTTAAGACATATCTTCGGCTATATTCGTCGTAGCGATTCGACGCGACCATCTCAGATCAATCCGCCGGTTCGTACCTTCTTATCGTGGCGACGATCAATAAAGTTCCCGGGTAGAAGAAAGAATCCGTTCTCCCTTCGCTGGCTGTGACGATGATGACGACGACGACGATGATGACGAGAACGAGAATGTTACCACGACCGGGTGCGGCTGATGGTAGAGGTAGCGATGGTGGTGGATATATAAAAAGAAGAAGCGTAAAAGAAGCCAGGCTATAACCCCTCTTCTGGAGGGGTTGTTGAGGGAGAACACGGTGGTGGTAGACACCGAGTTGATAAGGGTTTTGAATAATATATAAACTTTTCATCTATTTAACAAATTCACTATTTAACGAACCGTGTCATGTATATAAAATTGTACAATTTATAATATAAACATATTCTGAAGGAAGAAAGAGAAAGAGAGAGAGAGAGAGAGAAAGACAGAGTAGAGGCAGCCTTGCGGTCCAACGACTGCGTCCGGTTGTGATTCTTGCGCCTGCCCCGGGAGTGATGTTCGTTGCCTCGGTGGAGGATCCTTATTCTTCTCTCTGTTTTTCCCTCGGGGCCACCCTTGCACCCACTTCCGTCGGTTGGTCGCGCAAGCGCATTTCGATCCCATTCTGCTCAGTCCGCATCAACGCCTTGGCGTAACGTAACGGCGTGATCTCGACGGATTTTTATGCTCGCATTGAAAAAAGTCATTTCGCGAGACTGAAGCTAGAACTCGAGAACATAGACTTACAACATTCGTCTGCCTTGTAGACATAGTTACAACGACCGACGATGCCATCAGCGTTCCTTCTTAATGATGCTGCGTCTGTGAGACCAATATGGAGTGGATCTATCCTGCAATTTTACGAATGTCACCTTTACAGGTGCAGTATTCTAGCTCGTACGGTACTAAGTGAGAATCCTGAGGGGATTTAGAATTATTTACCTACACTTAAAAAAATTCTTTCTCTGCGTTATGTGATAATAAATTGCATTACGTACAATTAATTTTAGGAATTTAATGTTTCAACAAAAAAATATATATTTTTAATTAAGATAATAAGAAGACAAAGACAGACAGATAAATTCATCGCCAGTATAAATTGAGTTTCATAAAATTGGTCGTTTATTATGAGCAAGCAGCGAATGTCTTAACGAATGTGCTTAAGTGAGTAAGGCGGCATTTGGAAATAGCCACAAACGACGAACTACGTCTTCCAATTACTACGTCGCCCTCTTTCAGCGGGGTTTAACGACGAGAACGTTTATTGCTCGAGCCATTGACTGCAGGCATTCCAAGTCGATGGGGAGACTTTACGCGTTCGCGTGAAAACCCCGGAAGCCACAAAATAGATCCAAAGATTTTACGCAAATCTACCGTTCTCCCCTTGAAAATCGGGTTAAACTGCCGTCGTCAGGACGGACAAGTTACCTTACTGCCATCGTAGATTCATTACTATCTTCATCACCCTCCTCTTTTGCTTTCGCTTCTCGTCGTTTTCGTGCTTCTCCCTTTTCCCGAGAATTATTCGGCCCCTCTTCCCTGCATCAATCGACGCGCATGGAGAATAATTATTCTCTGTAGGCTTACAGATAAAGATCCCCTTAGCCTATTGCCCCGCTGAATATCTTATCCCTCCTGCTTTCTAACACGTCTCGTAAATCACGGTAATTCGGAAGTGTCGATGGCCCCTGCGGCGGTTCTTCGTGAATATGTGGATAATAGCGTTTCAAAAGCATTATAAATGAAGTTTCGTTTCAGAGAAATCTTTCAGAAATTAAAATGTTTTCAATTTTTGTATTTATATGAATTTACTTGATATTTTAACATATAATAGTATTTATCATTAACGCAAATTATTACACTTTTTTTCTATATCAATTTTATTATTATGTAATTTATTATTCGCCGAATGTTAATTTTAATATTTTACAAAAGTTTAGTGTGTAATTTCCAGACTTTTTCCAGATAAAAATATATATTAACTGTACTTTAAATCTATGTTTAATTATTAATATGTTAATATCAATATCTTCTATTATTACAAATTTTTTTTTATTAATTTATTGTACTTTTAAAGCAATTTTTGAACAATTTTGAAGCTATGCGCGGAAATAGAATAGATTCAAATATGTATTGATTAGAAGGAATTTTAATTAGGGAGATAAATTTATTTATAATTTGAATTATGAATCCGATTATCTGTACCTGTTGCAGAATAATAGCTTGTTGTGATAATTAATAATTTTTATTATATGAAAAATATTTAATACTACTGCTATAATATTGCTCTAATTATTTAACAAGTTAATTACATTGGCTGAATTGATATTCTGTCACGCTTCTTGATCTATTACCGAGGATATTTTCATTTCGCAAAAGATGTTTTCCGGAATGATAATGAGACTGAGGAAAGGCCGACACTTTCAAAAAGCATGGGGAGTTAAAGCACGGAAATGTCGGGCTAAATACGATTTAACCTTGCGGCAGGATTTCAAATGGAACACTTGCTTCATTAAGAAGCTTGGAACGTCGTCTGAATAATAAGCGAGAAAGCCGGCGGCGCGGGATTAGGGCGAATAAGTCGTATTTTAATTTCTACAGCGCGCCGAGGACTTATCGTCTTTCACAATTGCGCTCCGAACAGGAAAAGCCTTTGTCGATTCAATTTCAAATAGATGCCGGCGAATCGAAGGTAATTGGATTCCGGTTTATTAAGAGATACTTTATTGGTGTGCGCAGATGGTCTCAGCAAGAAGAAGAAGAGGAAACTAGGAGGCATAGGCGGCATTTATTCCGGCGTCTCGGTTTCGCAACTTCTGGCACAACGGGAGAGAGCTATTGCCGCGGTTGCGGCATCTGGAGTTCAAGGTTCACCGGTGCCTAATGGATCGCAGGTAATTGAGTCGTAGTTTTAATTGAATCGTAAATTAATCACCTCCTTTTTGAGTCAGCAGTTGTGCTTTTTGCTGAACGTTTGATACAATATTGAATAATATAAATTTATATTTCACTCATTTTTTAAATTTTAAAAAAATCAATTGTTCAATTGTAATACGAATCATTAAACATCTTATCTGTTAAACAATGCACATTATTATCTTTATATATATTATCATTAGCATTTATTCAAGTATTTAAATACAATTATTTTATTTTTAGGTATGGCCAATCACGGTCCCAAATCTGCAAGTCCAACAAAACGGACAACAAATCTGTCATCAGTCTTTAAGTTCGCCTTCTCAGAATCATGACGTGAGCAGTTGTGCGAGAAATCCTCAGCAGAGGTTAAATCAACATAATATGTCAGGCATGCTGATGAGTAACCCGTTGATTATGAATCAACAGGGTACAAATTTTAATAATATGACTCAACAGCAACAGCAGCTTTTACAGCAGCAACATCAACAACTTATACTACAACAGCAGCAGCAGCAACAGCAGCAGCAGCTCATTCAGCAGCATATATCACAGCAACAGCAACAATCGCAGCAGTTGTTGCCGCATCAGCAACAGTTACAACACATGCAAATTTTACAAGAACAGCAGCAGCAGCAGCAGAATACTGTGGTAAATCAATTAGCACAACAGCAGACTCCTCACTATATTAATCAGTTAAATCAACAGTCATTACATGTAATGCAACAGCAGCAGCAGCAGCATTTAAATCAACAGCAGCAGCAACAACAGCAACAAATGCATTTGCAGCAAATTCAAAAGCACAATATGCAACAGCAGCAGCATTTAGCTCAGGAAGTGGATCAACAACAATCGGCAAATTACAATACTCAACATTCTGTTGAGAATTATGCGCATCACATGCAGCCGTCACAAATATCAAATCAAACCGTCCTTCATCCGCAATTGCATCAACTTCACCAACATCAAATGCAACCACAGCAGCAACAAAGTCAACATGCTATGCAATCTCAGTCGACGGATCCTTTCCAGATGCAGATTCACCAACAGTTACAACAGCAGCAACAACAACAACAACAGCATCAGCAACAAATGTCGCAAGTGTGCATCCAGCCGCAATATTCAAATCAACAATTGAATCATCACTCCGTAGACATTATGCAACAGCAAACAGGTTCTGCTGTCATGAGCAATATCAATACTATTGACCTTCAAAATAGGCACAATCGAACGTCATCAGTTGATGAAGATCTAAACGCGAAACAATTTCAACAGCAGCAGCAACAACAGCAGCAGCAACAGCAGCAACAACTTTTATTACATAATCATTCTATGCAGCGACACCATGTAGTTCAAAATGGCGGTTTGCCTAATAATCCTCATGAGAATGTTCAGCGGATGTATGCTCAGAATCAAGTACAATATCCGGTACGGAATTTTGATTCTTCAAAGGGAACGAATACGGATGCCAAAATGGGACATCAACAACAGTTTCTGTCCAATCATACGGGACGAAGCCCGAATGCCAGTCACACCGTTGAGGTGCAGCAATCTGGTATGGGACCAAACGGGCAGTCCGGCAATATGCATTTCAACAATAGAACACCACCGTGGCAACAAAATCGTGCCACGGTTGCATCCCATCAACCGTCCGTTGTCACGGGTCAAAATGTTACCTGCAATTCGTTTGACCGTGTACCACCGCTCCATCATCACATTCCACAGCCTTCTAATTGGACGGATGAGGCTGCACGGAAAAAGGCAAAGTCGAATAAAATAACAGTGAAGAAACAGCGACAGCATGGTGTCGCCGAATTGTCGAGAACGAATAACGGATTAGAACACTCGACACCGAGTCCAGTAGATGAATTCAGCGAGAACAATCAGCAAAATAACGGACAGATAGGTTCGACATTCAACAGCAACAGCCCTTCGTTCCTAGAGGATCCCAGCGGGTACCTCGCTCAGCAAACGGCGTTGCTAAACAGCACAATATCACGACAGACCGGTGTCAGTAGTTCCCAAGTGGGCATGTTGAACAATAACTCGAAAGCATTATCTCAGACCAGTCATGGTATGCATATGTCTACTACTTATATTCCTCAACCAAAGCCTTCCTGTATCGCCAGTCCCACGAGTACCTCGTCATTCGCTTCCGTAAAAAATCACGCAACTTCACCGGTTGTTGTACATAGCAGTATGACACCGACATCAAGCAGTGGCACGGATTCTGAGAGCAGTCCATGTCAAGGCTGTGTCACCAGTGCCGACACACAATCCTATATTCAAGATCAATATAAGCAGCAAATGCAGCGACAGTACCTGATGCATACGGATCAGCGTGAAGATCCTGTTACTTCGTCGACGTTCGGCGAGCGATATCAAACAAATAATCAACCACAAGCTGATTCCAGACCGATACAAGGTGGTACTGTGAGCACCAGTCATGGATCTCCTATCGGCACGAATAGCCCGGCTAATTCGGATACACCAGCAGCCTCGACACCTGGAATTTCGCAGCCGGCAACTCCGCAGAGTCTTATTTCATCGCAACCAGCGACACCACATAGTTATTCGCAACCGCCGACACCTCATTCGCATGTCTCGGGCCAAATGCCATCGCAGACACTAACTCCACAAGCGCAACAGCAGTTGTCGCAATCCTTAATCGGCAGCATTCAAGAACAAAGATCAGAAACTCCAAGTTCTGGTACAATGAGTTCCAGTGGCATTCCACCTAGCACGTCGCCATCACAAATGTCCTCTTCTACATCAGATAATTTAACATCACAAGTGAAACGGCAAATAACTAGGCAAAATTCTCTAGATGGCTATCAACCTCATCCACACACCGTCAATGCGGTCTCCAGGATACCCATAAATACTTTTAGTGGAACATCATCCGTGATAACAACTATGGCAAGCGGTCATACAGTTAGCAGTAATACGATTACATCTGTATTAGCTGGAAGAGCAAACACAGCCACTGTTTCCATAAACACACCATCTGCGATACCGAATCCTGCTATACCCAGTCTTCTACCGAATAAGGTACAGCATCAGGTACAATCTACGGCGTTGACAAATATGCCGGGTACTCCAGTTACGACTCACTCTTCTATTCCACTTAGTCAATCTTCGACGATGAACGTGTCTAAATCACCACTTGAAATGGTTCAGAGCGTTGTTAGTAGTATACAAGTACCTCAGACGAGCATAAACTCGTCGTTGCAGTCGCAAACGCAGCACCAACAGCAGCAGCAGCAGCAGCAGCAACAGCAGCTTCAACAGCAGCAGCAGCAGCAACAGCAGCAGCAGCAGCAGCAGCTTCAGCAGCAGCAGCAACATCAACCGCAGCAACACCAACATCCTCAAGCTAATGTTCAAGTTCATAACGTCCTTACTTCAGGTGGTATATTGAAACATCCTGCTGGATCGACGCTACCACCTGGTCACATATTGGTATCCAGCGGTGGTCAACTTATAATGGCGAGTACTGGGTCGGCTATCAATGGTGTAATGGCGCCTCCTCCACCGAAAATCATTTCTAATGCTAATTCTATGCCACCGCTGTCAGTGTCGCCGATGGTTACCAGCGTGACCGGAGCTGTCAGTCAAGTAATCCCCGCAGTGGGTGTAGCTCAGCAAGTGATCGGACAACCCACGGTGCTTGTGAATACTATTCAGACTCCAGTGTTGATTCAACCTAGCGTAATGACGATGGACAGTATAGGCCAAAACGTGCAGATACCACATCTGACAGTGGCCACCGGTAATGTTATACAAAACACTCAGTCGATTATTGACGCTAATCAGGACGTATCTAGGACGGTCGGTGCCAATCAAGGCATGACGGTAAATCGACAACCAGCGCTCTTATCGCCGGAATCAACGATGACCAAGAAAAAGGCGTATAAGAAACGAAAAGCGAATCCACAAACCGTGGCGTCAATGCTACACATCGCTTCGTCCCAGCAGAATGCTGGTATGTTGATGCAGTCGCAATCAAATTTCGCCCAGCAAAACTTTCAAACTCAGAGCATAGGCGGACCCATGCTCCAGGCGCTAACTATTGTGCCTGGTAAAGGCGGGGCGCCGGCGCAGCTTGTAATGAATGGTCAGACCGGCGCAGCATCCGCACAATTCAACGCTCAACAAATAATCACGAATCCTCAACCAACTCAGCAGATAAATCTTCTTCAACCGGTGAACTTATTAAATGGCGCGGCCGGGATGGTTCAGAATTTTCCTACTATTCAGCAGTTTATCGTGCCTGGTTTGGGTAGCATGGTAATGTCTGCAGACGGAACGGCCACGTTATTGCAAGATACGGGTAATATTGGGATGCAGTTTCAGATACAGAACGTCAATGGCCAGAACGTATTGACGCCGATACAAAGTCATAGTGGTATATTCAATCCGAGTCAAAGCATATTGGCCGCTGGTCCAGCCGGTATGGTCATAAGAGCGCCGCAAGCGACTGGTGGAAAGATAATTCAACAGCACAGTCCAGGAGCGCAGTTTCTTTCGCCGAATAGTGGCCAGTTCCTAGTGAATGGTACAACATCCTTTGGGAATCAATTGAGTCCGATAGTTGCCAATGTTAGTCCGAATCAGCAAGTGACATTTAACACCTCGCAAGTACGACCGTCAAACATGCAAGGTCAGCGCAAGTAATACCGTCAAACATGCAAGGTCAGCATGAATTCATACAGATGAATGGACAAACACTTATGGTACCTTGCGCAACCGCACAAAACATAGCTGTCTCATCAGCGTCGAATCAACAAAATACAACTTTTGTTCAACAGAACACGACGATCGTACAACAACAGACCACTATGGTCTCGAATAATCAGATACCAAATTTTCAAAGCGCAGCTTCTAATGGCGGACAAACTGTCGATCCTTCTTTGAATCTCGATAACCAGTCGTATATTCTGAGTTCCGGTATGATTCAGGGTAAAGCGGCGTCATCTTCTCCGAAGAGCGGCGTAAATTCGCCATCATCCGATCAAAATGTCGAACAACAACAATATGTGCTCGCTAGTAGTAGTACGACCGTCGTGGAAAAAACGGCTCAACAAAACGAACAGCACAGCCCATTGATGGCGAGGCATTCTGTATCGACGCAAACCGCAGGGAACCAAACAAACGTGGCGCAATCGACGATGATGCGGCAAGGATCTCCTCCCGACACAACCACTCATAGTCCAGGAAACAGTCAGAGGTCTAATAGTCCGGCTGTGGACACTACTACACACGGTGCAGCATCGCCAGCGCCTCCAATTACCGCTAGACATCATTCATCGTCTACGGTAAAGAATAATTTAAAGCAAAAGTAGTTTAGTCAATGATCTAAAACATATATTTCATTTCTTGAGAAAAAAGAAAAAAATTTTTTGACTTTTATTTCATCTTTTTTATCATTGTAGCAAAAAACAAGATTTTTGTCTCGATAAAAGAATAATCATATTCATTGATTTCCACATCATGCGTAATTTATTTTCAGCCTATGGTTCATTGCGTATCGAGCAGCGAACCGGACTCAGGCGACACACAGGTGGCGTCGGAGGATTGGAGAATGCAGGGTATCGGCACCAAGGAAATTACGTTAAACCAACCGAGTTTGCACGGAAAGACCTACGTAGAGTCGACAGTGACAACTGGGATCCAGGTTGGTACCCACGTAGAGCAGGTCAACCGTCATCTAACTGTAATAGACATGCACCAGCCGGCTGATACGACACACCCAGAAAACACATACGCTGACTCACAGGAGCATATGGACACTTCATCACCAAATCATTCTATTAATTCAGACACAATGGATCACTCTACCGTGGAAGATCAACTAAACGTCAGTAAAGAAATGACGGACGTTTCTTATTCGGAGATCGAGGTCAATCCGTTACCAATTATAGGTCACGGTCATTACCAGCCAATCCTTTATCACGGCCAACATTATGTCCCTAATGCGAATGTTTATCGACAGCAAGCCTTAGTGCCAGATCATTCTGATTACACTATGTTGCCGCAAATTAACGACAAGTTCGATGACAAATCGTGCGTCGATAGCAATCGTGTTGATACTCAAATCGTGCAACATGTCATAGAGCAAGACGAAATCGAGCAAAATTCCGAAGAGAAATCATTGGAACGATCAAATACTAGCGTTCCTTATTGTCCGCAGAATGTTGACTATTCGCAAAAATTCGTTGACATCGGATCATCCGGCTTATATCCACATTTGTATAATTATAGGTCTGACCCTAATGGTATTGCTGTTGTTAATTACACATCTAATAAGCAAGCCTATATTAATCCATATGTTTACAATCAATTCATATATGCGCAAGAAGGCGATGATGCTGAGGAGAGTGACTCGTCGTCGGATGAATAGTCGCACATCTTTCTTTTCGCGCGGGCTATAAAATTCATTAATTAATTTTGTAAATTGAATTCAAACGATACCAGTGGCATTATTAAGTTGCGATTGGTTTATATTTGGTAATATTAAGTTTGTAATTAGTTTGTATTTAATAATTTTTACATCCGCGCTGTGGCGTGAGAGCGCATACGCTGGTTTATTCGTAGCGTTATTATTTAAATCGTATATTATTGCAATAATGTAATTGTATTATTAATCGTGTGTTGATCGGATTAATCAGGAAATTATTCCTTTTTATATAACAACGAAAAAATAAATTTTTACTGAACAGTATTTTTTGATAAAAGTTATATGATTCTGAACATATACCTGATGAAAAATTACCTTGCAACATAAGCATGCGTAAACAAAGTTTGAGTTTGTCTCTTTTGGTATCATTATCATTTGCATGTATCGATAAATTAAATTTGTCGCGTGATTTCTGCATTAAAAGCATCGGAGACAAAGACCAAAATACTATAACTTTCTAATCTTCCAAGTAAATTTCTTTTCTTTTAATTTTGTCTTTTATCGTTATTTTTTTATTTTTCTTCGTCTAGATTATTTTGCAAAAAATTCTCTTCTCTTGTCTCTTGTGCTTGACCGAAAGAAATTGTAAAGTTGTGGACCGTGATATGGAATTTGAAAAAAAAAAGAAAAACGATAATAGGGCGGCATTGAATGATACACTGAAATGATATAAGCATGCGATTGGTAGGTTTGTGCCTGAGTTGATCGAGTTGTATTTGACAGATCTATACGTCAGAGACATTGAAGCAAGCCGAAGGTGTGGTGAGCACGGTGAGGTGCGAGGGCAGGGAACATGCCCTCGGCCGCGGAATCAAGCGAAAGCTGGACTCCATCCATTCCATGCATTCTACTCTGCATGAAGACCAAGATGGTCAGTATTGTATGGTACTCTTAGATATTAATCATATACGAGTAGTCTCGCTTAGTAGCAAAAAATATTCTGCAAAGAAACTTTGACAATAATCAGCGACAAAACAAGCAGCATAGATTTATAATAATACAAGCTTTTAAAATAAAGCTTTTTAATAAAATATATATATATACTATGATTAAATATTTTCATATATTTTGAAGAAACGTTAAATATTTTATTTAATTATATTATTTTGCTAAATATTTCGCAACAAAGTTTCTTTGAAAGAATATTTTTTATTAGTTGCTATTTTTGTGACAGTGAGAAATGTGAAACGTCGATCGTTGTTTTGCTGATTCATTCGTATTGATTTTTTACTTTACCTACAAGAAAAAGACGATGATTTCCATTGCTCTTTGTCATTAAATAATTATCGTACGAATGTTACTATTAAGAGTGCTTTAATTATACAACTTCGCCATCAGTAGAATCAATAATTTAGAAACGTGCTGTAAATTATCAAATCATTTGTATTATTCAACTTTGCTTGCCGCTTTCATCGAAAATCATTTATGCCATCATTTTTTGCACGCATGCTGTAGTAGTTTATTTATTAATATGTTATATCGCTTATATGCATGCTTAGTAATATCATTGCATGGTGAAGTACACGCTTGCTACATCGTAATTGCTTTGGTAATAGTTTTTTTTCGCAATATTTAGAATCTTGCGCACTAGACGCAGGCGCAAAAGTGGGCTGAGAAAAATCGCTTCCCTCTTCATATCGCGAGATATTAAGCCGGAAGAATGTACCATTTTGTGCGAATTGAGCAATCGGAGTTGAGTTCTCCGAATCAGTCTATGATATCGACTTATTCATTGTAACATCGCATTATTAACCATGTTAACGACAAGTCGAGGACAGCAGGTAAGTGGCGTCAGCACTAAAAGGAACAGAGACTTTTCGTTCATTACGTACAAGTCTCCAACGAATCGCTTGCGGAAATGAAGAAATAACTGTTCTGATATTTGTAAATAATATTTTCGATGGTTTTTTTTTTTTGCGTTTACTAATTGGTTGTCAGGTTTGTTAATACCATTATCCTCGCAATTACACTCATCCGAGTGGCCAAGGGGCTTAAATCATACGTTCATTTCGGAAGGGGTGTGGCTCACTACCGTGTGTTATTTCGACATACCTTGTACATATATACACCCTCATGTTTTACGTACAGCAGCATATGTATATTTCCGAGGATGGAAATTTTTTTCCAAATTGTTCTGCAATGATTAGGAAGCATTTACAGTTAAAATAACGAAAATATAGTATGAAAGATAACTCAGGTATTAATACTGAAATGCAGTCGGTTTACGTATCTATAATAGCGTAGAAAATCCAATTGTTCCACTATTTAATATGGGATCGTGTTCAAAATTGTATAAATTACCATAAAATTTGAATTTTTTATTCCCATACTAACGGAATTAAGAATAATGAATGTTGAAAACCTAATTCCGACAAATAGCTATTCATTCGAATGATATGTACAGATAAAGAGATATCTTGCGAACAAATAATGGAGAAGGGAATTATAGAATGAACAATATTCATTCGATAAAATCATTGCATGTGCTCGATCCATCTGATATTTCATTCTGCCTCTGATCTCGCCTACCATTGAATGAAGCTACTAATCATTTTTAACGAGCACACACATGCGAGCAAGAAGCACATTGTTGCGATACTACTGGACAAGTAGTTGAACCATCAGTTTCGAACATTCCTTTGCGACACGCACCATAAGCATATCGGAACATTTTGCTGTTATGCGTTGCACATTTTAATCAAAATCAACAGATGTAGGAGAGGGAAATTACGCGATGTTGTATATATTTACGCGTACATTTACATTCATCATTTACAATAAAGTTGAGTCATTTTTAAGCAACAAAAATTCATCAATTATTTCGATCATGGTAAATTTGTAAATTATGCCAAATGCATTTATAATCAATACTGCAAGTTCAATTTTACTGCATTTTAAAATATTCGATTAATCTTTATATTAGAAAAGATTCGAATAAAATTAAAAAATGAGTTCTGTGCGTAATAATGCATATCAGATTCATATCGAAATAGAATTTTTAATTTTATAAGCTAATAGTAAAAGAGCAGCTTGTTTTAATAAAAGATAAACACAGTGATATGTTATTATATTATTATATATTAGATTATTAATTAATCCATAATTTAATATTAATTATATTATTAAATTTGATTTATTAATTAATAAAATAACATTGCAATCTTTACATTTTCAAAATTATACGACTGCTTGACATAATTTCCCATCTAATATGTCTGTACAAAAGTTTTTTTTTTCGGAGATGGGCTTTTTTTATGTTATCTTCTTTTCAATATCGCGCAAATCAACCGAGATGATTAAAGTCTGAAAAACACCGTGCCTTCTTTGGAACCTTCAGTAGCAGAGACAAAGGACGTAGACGACGGAAACCAATGGAAACTGATGGTCGGTGACCTAGTGTGGGGCGCAGCAAGAGGAAGTCCGGCCTGGCCGGGGAAAGTCGAGTCTTTGGGCCCCCCGGGTACTATGACGGTTTGGGTTCGGTGGTACGGGGGCGGGGGTGGTCGCACCCAAGTCGATGTCAAGGCTCTCAAGTCCCTCTCCGAAGGCCTCGAGACGCATCATCGCGCCCGTAAAAAGTTTAGGAAGTGAGTCAGCCACCCCGATAGGGATGAACTATTGAAAGATGAGAATCTCTTAGAGACGTCTCGTTATCTTTAATAGATATTCGCGTTAACGCAAAAATATATCGAGGAGGAAACAGAACGGGAGATGCTTGAGTATATCTTTTTTTTTACATTATATTATTTTTTTTTCCTTTTTACGTTCGGCATTCGATCCTAGAGTTGTGACACAGGCACGTTAACTTATCGTTTTATTTAGAGTTATTAAATGTTATAAAGTGGAGCACAATGTCGCTTTCCTGGGGTTGCGTAAGATGCACGTGATGTGTTATATGAATTTTAGTTTTACATTTTGATTAAATACAATTATATTATATATTTTTAAAGAAAAAGTAAAGAATGGTAAGTGCTATACGAGGTAGATCTCCGTGAATTTAATACAAAACATCCATTTTTTGTGTCATATTATATGGTGGAAATAAGAGACAAATCATGCTTCACAGAATCTCTTAATAATGTATTCATTTCTAATAAATCTCTTTCTTTTAATAAGAAATTCTTATTTATGATTGTGATCGTATAGCATTTATTAACAAGCCAACAGCCAATTAAATCTATCCTGCATAGTTTATTGCATAGCAGTCCAATATTCTTTCTATTAACTTGCCAAAGAATATTGATACTTTTATGTACTGGATATTATTATATTAAGTGGTTTTATTCCAATCTCAGTCATCTTTGTTCTCATTCCCCTTCCTCTTCGTATTAAGGATGTATTACATGTATTGTCTAATAATAAAACAAAAAAAATATGAAAGAATAGATTTTTCTATAATATATTTGAAAGTAATACAAAAAAATTTGGCGGTAATTATAGAACTTGAATAATTATTTCAAAAAGTATATCTTTAAAAAATTAAGATAAAAATGAGAAAATTTTCATTTAAATCATAAAACTGTATTGTTATAAATATTTGACCTATAAAACTATTTTATATGTATACAACATTTATTTTTATACAGAAATTAGAAAGTATAAATTTCTAATTTTAGTCCATTTTTTGCATAAATTATACTTGATACATCCTTAAATGTGTAGCTATGATTTTATAACGATATATTCGCGTAAATATAAGTGTTAACAATATTTAATCCATAAAAATTTTCTTAAAAAAAATATATATATTTTTCTATATGTAATTAATATTTACGTGGTTTCTTTTTGCCAAGAAATATATTATAATTAATGTTTAGCTATTTATTGTCTGATAAGTGATTTAATTATGCTTGACAGAAGCTATTTAATCGCGATTTGTTCAGCTTTTAGATCCTAATTTTTCTTGTTCTAATCGGGATCGAATCGCACGCGCGGTCGCTGGTAATCATCTATACTAACTGTACGATTTTCTCGTTCCTCCCCTATTTTTCTAGAAGTCGTAAATTGAATATGCAATTGGAAAACGCGATACAAGAGGCGATGGCGGAACTGGACAAGATGACGGAAGCCTCCAACGACCAGAAAGATACCAAAAAGTCGCCCAAGGTGACATCACTACCGGCGACCAGCTCGAAGAGTGTCGGCGTCGGAAAATCGGAGGCCAAGAGATCATCGAAGAGAGCCGTGGCCACTGTGGACCATGCCAAAACCGAACAGAAACAATGTCGGTGATCCGTGTCGATTACGGTTGTTTGATAAATATCCGCAATCAACAACTCTCGTCTGTTATAAATCGCGAAGTATCGATAATCTTCGCGCAGCAATGTAATTAGTCAGCTTTTTCAGTTTAATAAATTATTAATAATTAAATAACAAATCTACACGAAAATTACACGTCCTATAAATTTATCGATACATTTCTCTGTTTTGCTTCAGTCAACAACTATAAATCACAATCGTGACCCTACATAGTGCCCGCGTTGCAATGCGGGTACAATTTAGTGCAGCTGTGATGTGAATTCTATTATATGTAACGAATCTAACACGAGAGATGAAATTGAATCTATTGGTGCAGAAATACATGATGCTACGATGCTATGTTAATATGATACGAACGATAAAAGCGTCGCTTTAGGAATTATCTTAAAACAACGCGTATTAAATCTCGGTGATTGCTGTGATCTGCTGCATCCGAGCAATCGGAATTCTAAAATCATTACGAGGATTTTTATCTTAGACCAAAATATACAATTTTACTCCTACATGTTAAAATTGTTTCTTATAGCTTAATCAATACGCTTTGGGACATTCTGTCTCTGATCATAATCAAAAGGCTCGTCTGATGATTTTATTAAATCGAGAAAAGAATTTTCGATTACTTGGATGCAGAAGCGACAGAAAAACGTGGCATTAAACATAGAACTATATTGCGATAGTGACAAGCGCAAGTATCCTTTCTTGTAAATTTATCAATACAAAGCCTAAGCCGTAGCATCTGTTGCAACATCTTTAGCGTATTCCGTTTGTAACAAATAACATCCGTTTTTAATAGAAAAAAAAAAAAACGGTCAGGCATGTAAAATTGCAAATTCGAATAATCAATAGTGACATACAGGAAATACTACGGCCGATTCATCAAAAATAGGCCTACAGCATGCATTCTTAGATTTATAACACACATGTATGTAACCACAAACAGTAAATAGAAAAGCAATAGTTTCTCACAGACGTTTTTGAATTGGTAGGGAAGAAGATCACACTTATCAATACACAGACGAATAATTTGTCACATGATTATTTTATTCGACGAACGCTCGTCTATCGATTCCTTTATTGAAATAATACAAAGAATGGCGTTTTGAACGCAAACTTTTTATGATAATGCATATTGAACGATTTCCCGGTTATTGCGCGCGGTTTTTACAATTTACACGTGCGATTGGGAGGCATGGATATTTCCTGAAAATATGTACTCGCCCACGTATTCGGGCGATCGTATAGGCAAACGTGTATAGTTTTAAAAAGATATTTTTGCGAACGAACCTTCATTACACTATCCATAGAGAATAATGCATTTTTTTAGAAAGCTATACACAGTGGATTATTGTTTTACTGTGACGATGTTGTGCTACAGGCTCGTTGAACCATTTTAAACTTATACGCGTCCACAGGACGCTTTTGATCTGCGCGATCATTTTTTTCTTAAACAATGTTCCTCGAACAACGTTAACCTGAAACACGCTGCGACTGAATAATTCATGATTTAGTTTACGGTGATGAAGCGATCGCTGCAAAGTTTGGCATCCGGTGTTTTTAACGACTAACATAAGATGATTGTTCTTTAATGACGTTTTAAATTAACTTAGATTTTTTCAGAACGTACAACAAATTTCGAAATTCCTAGATTGTTTTGAAAAGTCATATAATTTTAATCAAGTAAATGTAAGTCAAATAAAATTTTGTAATAAGAGTTAAAATATGCTATCGATTTAGAATTTCTTGGGAAAAAGTGGCTCTGAAATAAATATTCGGTTATGTTTCGTCTCTAAGAAATATTGTGTAATTGTATTCACAATTGCGTGATGCCGCATTAATTTGGCAACTATATTTCTGTAAAATCTGTTCCCACAAATGTAGATTAACTTTAATCTCGGTTCAACTTACTCTTTATCTTTTTCTACTTTTAAGAATTAAAATAAAGAATGAATTGAATTAAAATTAAAGTTAATTTATATTTGTAATGGAAACGAGATTAAAGCGCATATATATGCGCAGAATTTATTCATAATTTCAAAAATTAAAAACAATCGTTTTCTACGACGAACAGCGAATTCAAAGATATGTTAAAAGATCTCGAATTTGCATTTACATCATCGAGACATAACTTCGGCGTGTTCGGAAATATTATGATAGACAATAAAAAAGATGCAAGTATCAAAAAAGATCGTGCGATTCTTGATTTTACATTTTCTGCGACTAACGATCTGGATTTCTTTGAGGAACGCATTAATTATCGTGTATGATCGGTGTTGAAAAATTTCGCTATAAATGCACCGGTTGCGTAATACTTAACTATACGGGTCCGCGTACAGATTTTTTAATATTATATTACGGCTGTAAATATGTCAACTATGATGATAATACCGTCATAATAACGAATGTAATTCAAATGTAAGGAAGGCCAACATAAAGCAACTAGTTTACATACGAATAAATTATCGTTCGCAGAATCGCGTATACGACGAGTCTGTAAGCGAATATTTGCTTCTGAGATTAAAACGGGGAGCTACTCTTACATATATCAAAAGATAACTGCTTGATGTCACGTCATATATATCTGCGGGAAACCACAGACCATTCATGAAGACAGGTTTTTCTGCAAGCGAAATCTTATCTAAACTGTACGTTTTCTGTCTTTTCGTGAAGCAGGAAGTTGCCTGAGTCATATCTTTTACTTTGTGACGCATATATAAGAACTTCGGGAGAAGATTATGAGAAAATATTTTTCAACATATTTATGAAGCTTAAATATAGAGTATTTACCTTTGCTATATCTTTTCTGTGATTTAAGATACGTTTTATGCGACGAGAAACATAAAACGAGAAACATTAATTAGTTAAATTTTTCCACGTGATCGTGACTTGGGCCACTTTCATCATCACAAATATCGTAGACAATGTAAAGCTCGTAGATACGAGCGGTTTTCCTCCCAGTGCGCGTCTCTACTTAAGGACAATTATATCAAAGTAAATCAAAAGTTCGCGATATCACATACTACTTGCTAAGTTTCACAAAAAAAAAAAAATTCTTCGACAGAGGAGAATCGCTTCCCGTGACACGGTTCGTAATATTTTATCATGACCAAGTGCGTTGCAATGCAACGTTTCATTTGATAAATGGCGAAAGACATATCACCGGCCGCGAATGACAATTTTTCGAAATCTGCATGTTTTCGGTGAAGTATACTGTGCAAAAAGGAAAGAAAGAGATAATAGGGAGAATATAGCAAATTGCTAGCATCATTGTACAGAATACACACGTACACACAATTACAAACACATTCACATACACAACGGGACCGTTTAAAGTTAAGATATTTCTAATTTAATTCGATTTTCGTTTCGAATAATTCATAATTGAATAGCCGAGGGCTGTTTTTACAAAATTTAACAATTACAAGACGTTTAGAATTTCTCAATTTTTCTCGTATTGTATAAATTGATTGTTCTGTAATTCGTGTAATTTAGTTATTGCTTGCAACATACAATTTTTCACTTCTCAGCAACACGTATTTCTATTTTTCGCATGAGATAATGTTTCGACTATTGTTACGTGAAAAAGTTTTCTACAATCATTTCTTCCAACAAGTGCACACTTGCGAAAGTAAGGCGGTACAATGTATCGAAAGTTTAGTAGCGTTGTGTAGGATATTGACTTTTGTAGAAACGGTCCTCACAATTCGGCGCGTAGGTCTTCGCTAGTTCTTTCTCCTCTGGGATGTGAACCAGTTTGCTGAGAGCACTTTCTCCTCGCTCTCTCGGACATGCAATGCGAGAGTGACCGTAGTTTAAAAACCAGTGAAAAACTTACCTCAGTGACATATACGCAAGAATCAAACGTCTTAAAAAGAATCGAGAATATATACTGTAGTGCCGATGTCCTTTGTATATTTTCCATAATATTGTAAATAGATATACATATATATATATAATATATATATATATACATATATATATATATAGATATATATATACACGCCTTATTAATAATCACGCCGTGCGATAGTCGACGGGTACGATTGTTTAAAACGCGAATGTTGACGGACGGTATCAATTAGGTATACGAGCCGTCGAGCGAACGATGTCAGGCCGGGG
>NW_011627249.1:363351-591167 GCF_000204515.1 Acromyrmex echinatior | reverse complement strand
TGTGTGTAATAATGCATCTCCAACAGCGAAAATTGTGGCTTCTAATTATTTGACACGTCGTAATGAAAAGTGAGAAGAAATACTTATAGGGCTATTTTATAAGAACATTCTTTACGGGTCGTTATATGACGTAAGTAGAGTACGTTTAATACACGCCACACGTTTTTATACAACATGAAAGTAAAAAAAAAAAAATGGGAGAAATAGTTCTTAAATCATGATATATGTTCTACGCATACAACTGTGTCCTGTCTTTCAATATGCTGTCTTATTTTTATTATTTAATTCTTTCGTGTCGCGAAGAAAATTTACTTCAATCGAAGGTAATAGAATTTTTTAGAAGGGCGAACTTCTTCCTCGATGGCTCAGTCAGCTTGACACCGTAAGTTTAACGAAAGGCCTACATCATTGGAAAACCCGTATGCGTCGCGTCGACTGGACGAGATAATTTTGTTAGAATATTGACGTATTACGATGTAGTATAAGGAGTATGGTTGACGGTTTAATCGGACGGAGGACTATTAAACTATTAGGCGCGTGCGACGAATCTTTTGGAAAATTATATATACCGATAGTTATTGGAGCGTGAGTGAGATTCACGAGATTTTCGGCAGATATTTATTACTCTATTATTATTTATCAAAAGTAGAGTATTTACGGAGCGGTTTCGTTCGCTTGTTGTGTTTTGAGAGAAATATAACGAAGAAACGCGAGCGTGCGGGCCACTTTTTGTCCCTTGTAATGGAATGTACAGTGTGAGTATGTACGCGCGAAAAATGTATATGATGAAAGGATGTACATGCGCGAAAGAATCGTGATGAAAACGAAGAAATGAAATCCTTTTTAGCGAACGAATGTAATTGCAAGCGGCACCAAAAAGAAGGAAATGAGACGGGACTGCAGTTTTTGTTAGTAGGAACAAATGACTTATCGTGATCGCATTATAAATTTACGAGAAACACGACCGAATGCACTTTCGATGTATAATATAAATATTATTGCAAATAACATAGCTATATACGTATTATATCAATTATCAGTGGTATTACACAATAAGAGATGATAATTTTATATTTACGGAGAGAGAGAGAGAGAGAGAGAGAGAGAGAGAGAAAGAGAGAGATATATATGAATGAATGAATCGCTTATGAGAGAGAAAGAGAGAGTGAGAGAGAAAGGGGGAGAGAGATCGTTAAATTAAATGAGTGTAATATATAATATACAATGAAACTCCCCCTCCCCCCGATTTTCCCTCCCCATGCCACGCACCCAAATTCCACGCTAGGACGAATTAGCTAAAGGCTACCCTATTTAACACTTGGCATAATATTTATATATAAATATAAATATATAAATATGAATATATATAAATATATAAATATATATATAAATATAAATACATATATATACATGAGAGATAGAGAACATAAAATTAAAAAAAATGGATAGTCTCGGGAGAAGCAATATTTGCCGGACCCGAGGAAAAGTATAAAGCTATGTGATCCACTACTACTAGTAGCTTTTAGCTGTAAAGACTTATACTTTATTTTGTAAATTTTGTTTATACAATGTTTGATCGTTCACGCATAATACTATTGTATGTGAAACTAAGTTAATAAATCATTAACATGTGAAGTGTTGAATCTTGTGTAGTCCATTTCGTCGATAACTTATGAACAAAGTTTGTTCTTCCTTTTTTTAATTTAAAAGATGATATTATATTACAACAAAACTTAGCAAATTGTTGATTATTAAAATAAAAGTAGTTTTGTGGCTCTAGAATAGAAATGAAATATAAGTAAATGGCTATATGAGCTTCTATGTGTTTGTATATAAATCAATAATAAAAATATTTATAATAATGTATATTTATAATAAATAATAAATGTTTATAATGTGATAAGATATAATTTGCAAATAATTAGAATGTACTTATCAATGAAATTAATTGCAGTAATTATGTTTATAAATTATATCTCTTTGCCTTACAAATATATTATTTAACTCAAAACCGCAGAGACTCATATAGACATTTTATTTATATTTATAGATTATTCATATCTAATTTTTCGATAACAGCTTCCAATGCAATAATTCAATGACATCTTTTCTGTTTGATATAGTTTACAATCTAATAATTCTTCTCTATTCAATTTTTTATATAACATTTTATATATTTCGTATTGTTATTAATTTTAAATATAGTTGATTCTGCATCGACAAAAAGGTATCGCCATCTAGTGAAGGGTAGTTGAACTCACATGAGGATTGATTCGGATAATCAATTTCTATTAAATTATTGCGATAAAAAGGTTTATAATTTGACATATTATTTAAATAGTATTAAAAAAAAATATATTATTAATATAATAAAAATATATACTTTTTAGTATTTATTGATTTTAGTCCGGAAGGAAAGTTTCCGACAGTTGCAGTGTCTCTATCTGAAGTAACAGCTTTTTAGTAAAGATAGATGTCGGATTTATTTAACAGAGAGAATATAACTTTTATTTTGATAATAAAATAGATTTTTATGGATATGAAAAATTCTTGTAGATATATAAAAAGACTACAGAATGTCCCTTTTATCAATTTTCGTATATTATTACTCTAAAAATATTAAGGTTACCAAATCATTAAATTTTAAGAGTATTTTGCATGAAGAAATATATATTCTATCTCTTTTTGATTGAAAGAAAAATATATAGTTAAACACACAAAATAGGTTTTTTATCGGTTTTATTTTTTTTTATAAGCTGCACAGAGGGAGGATAAGAATAGAGTTACGATACGGTTTTACAGTTCATTGGAACAAGAAAGGCGCCTACATTGAATTAAGAGACGCTTAGAAAAGTTATGAACGTGAAACGACACCATTTCATCGTCACTCTTAACAAGAAGGTAACTTCAATCGGCAAATAATACATATGCATATTGATTCTCAATTGAACGATATCGGGGATTTATGATTCGCTTCCTGTGAAATTTCCCTCGCATCTGGTTATCGTTTTCACGCGTCCGTAGTATCGGCAGCTCTTAAATCGCACGGCGTCGAGGATATAAGGGTAAATCGCTCGCGTATTCAGAAAAGAAAAACGCGCCAGATCCGAGATTGTCTGCGTGAACCTGACGGGTATATGGATCGGCATTGAAACGGCGCACGGCGTCGCGTCGCCTTGCCTCGCCTTACAGGCGTAGCGTCGCGACGCAGAAGCCGGTTCTGAGATACGCGAAACGAGACGCGCTTCGTCGCTTATTTCCCTCTCGAGAACGTGCCCAAGCGTATATTCGTATATTCCGAGTACATCAATATGCATGGACGTGCCTCACGATCGACTTTTCAAGGGTAGAAAAACTGGAGTAATTATGGTACAAGCTCGATTTCCGCTGAAAAGAATAAATACGTTGATTGTCACATCTTATTGTTATAAATAAACGAGAGAGAGAGAGAGAGAGAGAGAGAGAGAGAGAAATCAAGAATCAGAATTGAAATCGAATCTTGGTGGTGATTAGTTTCGAACTCTATCGATTTGACAATGCAACCCTAAAAACATGCAGTGAATATACAGCCTCCAAGATTTTTGGCATAATGTTAACTTGTTACGAAATTGCAAGCAGTTGTTTTTGGGTTTCAAAAATCTCGCCGAAAAAGGGTTGAAATTGAACCTCGTGCTCACTAAGGTCATCTCTGTACATATCCATAACGTATGGCACATTCGATCGATGCTCACTCATCCGGCGCTAAAAGGGTTAATGATGCCTGCCATGCGTAAATGGCGCTCATGGCACCGAACAAATGAAACGTAATGAGCGGATCGCACACGGCGGTACGATCGTGAGATTCGTAATAATGCCCTATCGGGGACCAGCGCTATTGTACGGGCACGCCATGCCGAGGGCGTGAAATTGTACAATACGATTAGCGGCCACGTTGCGCATACACGGAGTGCCTCCAGAGAGTATAATAGAGTAATAGGGAGTTTTTTTTTACGATGCTTTGAGCTCTTGGAGTACTGAGGTAAAAATTCATATTAAATACGATACGTCCGTTTGTCGTGATAATTTTATTGTATTTATTTTTATTATATTTATATTTTATTATATACATCTGGTTTTATATAATCCTTAGATGAAAAGATCTTTTCGACATGCTGGTACCCGCTAGTTTTAACCTTTCATCTACAATATGGATCTTTTTTGACGTAAACAAAATTTCACTCACAAATTTCACCCTTATTTTTGCTCAAATTCAATTTTTATTAAACAAACGTTTTTATATTTGAGTTAAAAAACTATTTGGTAATGTAATAGAGATGTTGAAGAGTAACTCTAAATTTTTTCATTTTTTTTATTTTTTGAAGGTCTAGGAAAATAAAAAAAACTTGGATAGGGACAAAAAACACTCAAATTGCAAACGAAGGGTTAAATTTTACGAAATATGTAATTAATTCTAATTGTAAAAATTTTTGACACATATTTAATTTGCCCCTTTTATCAATTAAAATTGTTGGTTAATTAATTTTTAATTAAAGACGATGAGAAAATCAATCTCTTTCCGTTTGAATGAACTATGAACTTAATATTAGCAACACATGTTGCTAATATTAAGCTCAAGATTAACGGTTTGACGTCTCGTTAGCGCGTTTATCGTGTCCGATACATGCTGCCGCATGTAAAGTGTCTATTTCCGCGCGTGAAATCGACGTAGAATAATTCGCATGCACGTTATCTAGGAGTATCGATTCACCGGCTTTGTTCCTCGTAGACACGTATGCGCGACAAAGACGTGAGATCAGATAAAAAAACGTTATATTAATATATGCTACTTTAATATGAGTAATGAAGAAAGTCTCTTTATTTTGAAATGTTTAAGCGCGTTCCGCTGTAAATCGCCGTTCCATTAAAGCGATCGTATGATTAGATAAAGTATTCACGAAGGGGGAAATCGATGAGAGCTTCAGTCCGCGAGAGTTGAAATATTCTAGCCTAATATAACTCCCACGAGCTCTTGAGTTCTTGCCGTATGATTGGCTGAAATATGAATGAAGCTTATACGGTATTCCTCGTGCAGGTCGAGGAATATCTTTCCTTTCGCAATCATAATGGTCTGAGAGCATGGGTATGAGATTAATTAGGAATGTTAATTCCTATCTTAAAAAATTTTAAATAATCTTTTGAAATAATTATCACTTTTAACAATGTAATAACATAGAGGTTGCTAATCACTGTATTATTTATTACTAAATAATAGCCTTTCAGAGATAATTTAGTTCATTATTAATTTCATTCTAATATTTTATTCCTTGTCTCTCGTGATATTAAAAATCATAATATAATAAAGCAGATTTTGTTTACTTTTTGAAATTTATTATATCAGTAGCTATACATAATTGCGAATTAAGACAATATGTCTTTTATACTGATTAGTAGTTTTACATTATCAGATTGTCGTGCAATTTGCACGGTAATTAATATTCCATTTACTCTATAATTAACGTTTCATTATTAAACACACTGGCTAGAATTATATTAAATTATCTGTTCCATTCGCGCTAACACCAACCGATTTGCTACTCGCTGCACAGGACGAAAACGAACATTGTAGATATACGACGAAAGTAATGCATGCATCATGTTCGCACAGATTCACGATGTGCATAGTGCAGCTATGCTTTCGTATTGTTATTTGTTGGTTCCATTCCGACAAATCGCATAACGTACATGTTACATGCGTATCGTGTTTGATGGGTAATCAGTGGATAATCAGATCATATTAAATTAAAGTGTACCTCTGCTTCAGTAGATGCGCGATCTAAAAGGATTAATTGCACTATGTTGTACATCATTCGGAGGAAAAAATCGAATTACAATCGAGACAATCTAATAAGTACGAAACGTATTTACAAATTCGATGCGCCATTAGTCATCGTAGCAATCACGCTCGAAAAATCAATTCTATCAATTTTGTAGTTCCATTTTTTTTCGTTTCAATATTTCACGATATAACTGAGTGATCAAGCCGAGTCGTAATTCAGAAAACTTGGTATTTTTAATAAAGTTGCATTTTGCGAAGGCCTCTTCAGTTTCCGATAGCAAATACTACGTTCTAATGTTTTATACATCTGTAGTTACAAAGTAAAGTCGTTAATTGGGACGACAGTTTCTATCGAATAAATATTGATTTCATAGATACTGCGTTTAAACAATTTCGTAATTCCATTATAACGCGCACGATGATTGATGGAACGACGATCAATGTAAATTACACCCTTTTTTTCGCTCGCGCCATGCTTAATAAGCTGGAATCGCGCAAAGCGAAATGTACCGATGGCATGAATGCGCGACAACCGTAAAACGACGTTAACGTGATCAATATTACGTTTCGAGACAGCCGTTGTATTGACGAGCTGGCGTTTCAGACCTCTCCACCCCTCTCCTCCTCCTCCCTCTATACGGGTTGTACAAGTTGCAAGGTATTCACGTGTGTTAACTGCATGAACGTATTACGTGGGACCCCCCTTCGAAGCTGTCCAGTCTGTCCGTCCATTTCCAGCGCAGTTTGCTATTCCCGAAGGGAAATCAGGAACTGATCTGATAAAGTCACACGGAAGTGGCCCGACGCCAATTTACAATCGGTGTCTGTTTAATTGTCCACAATAAAAGAAGCAATGTCCCTTTTTCCCCTTCGGCAATACGTGTTTCCGTGATTCGATTTCAATGCCTCACGTGAAAGCGGTAGAAGGAACCGATCTGTTTGCTTCGAGGCAAATCTTCTGTTTCACAATAACGCGATCAACGGTGTACCTGCAGTAATTCGCAAGTAAGATACACCAACTCGTAATTAATGCATACAAATGATTTGTATTTTCGCCGTTGTTGTATACCCACATAGATTCCGTTTAACGTTGTCAAATCAAGTAGTGAAGTTCCGAGGCAAATTAAATGCATTCGCAACTTCTCGTACAGAGAGACAATCAGAAAGTTGCTGAAATTAAATAGCTGTTACTATGTAATGAAAGAGTGGACAGAACAAAGTAAATTAAATACTACTTTGTAGAAGAAAACTGTCACTTGTATATTAATAGACAATGCAAAAAGAATATATTTATAGAAATATTTGTGAAAATAAATATTATAAAAAACATAAATATTTTGGCTGGCTATGAACATCTAATTTAGTGATGTATAAGATCTCAATATGAGTGGGTATCAGAGAAATTTATCTAAAAAATGATCTTTGAAGTTACATTTCAAAAAAATCGCTCATTTGTTACGAGACATAACTAAAAAATTGACTTTTTTTTTAGTTACTTGTAGAAAGAAACCAGAAATATAAAAAATATACTTTAAAAGAACATATACTTTTATTCTTCTACAATTATTACAAAATCTAATATTTATTTCTACAAATTAATATGTGTACATTTCTTTTGCACTAAAAAAAAATGCACCAATTATATAATAATAACATTATGCACTAATAAAAATGACGGATTCCTTTTGTAATAAAATATTCATTTAATTTTATTATCATTACAAGATAATAGCTATTTAATTTTAGTTAGTTCTAGATTGTATCACTTTGTAGATCAGCAAATGTTGACATCCCAGGCCCTCAGTTGACTTTCACTTACTTGATATAACCTAGCCCGAAGTTGCGACTTATATTCCCGAAAAAGCGCACAGTAACCCTTTACGTTTGCCTTTGTCTCAGCGGTTTTCCGCGACTCTCATGCATCGTCGGAGAGGGGTGGCCGATTCGTCGTCGATTTTCGTTGCACAGCAACGACGCGACTGTAAGCTTATTACTACCTGCAGAACTTTGCTCTTTCAGGGAAGCAAATTACTTCATAAACGAGAGGGCTTGGGCGTATCTCGGCAGGGCGTACACCGCGGCCGCAGCGCTGGTACAAGGTATCTAATGAATGTCGGAGAAGAGGCGTCGGCGCTGCATCGCTGTAGGGGGTGGGTTTCTTTTGCTCGCACCTTTCCCAATTTATGCGTCTAGAGTGGTAACGAGGCCAGCCAGCTCGATGGGGAGGTAGCCTCGGCTGCGAGTCAACGTGAACAGCGGAGAGAAACAGAAAGAGAGAGAATGAGAGAGAGAGAGAGAGAGAGAGAGAGAGGGAGGGAGGGAGAGAGAGAGAGAGAGAGAGAGAGAGCCGAAAGATGGCACTGAAAAGAAGGAAGGGAAGAGACGAGACGAAGCTTTCAAAATGGCCGATAGGGAGACAGCATCTTCAAGATGCTTTCGGACGGTTCGTACCTAGAGTGCTGATTCAACGAAGAAGCTGTCGCGTACGGAATATTTCTCGGTGCAGGTCGAGAAAGTGACTTTCGCTAGAAAAGCTGTATAAAGCGATACGTTTAAATCTTCAATTTTACTTCATTAACGTTGAAATGATGGAAGTTGTCTTTTCGATTACTTTTTATTTTATTTCCGTCTTTCATCTCTTCTACTTTCAATTTCTGTCTTCATTTTTAATTTTCGATTTACTTTTGAGCATTGATTTTCTCTACAACACTTATAAATGACAAGACTGTATAGGTATTTATTTCAACTAACTGTTTCCTCCATAAGCAAATGAGATTAGATATTTATATCGGTTATTAAACATATAATCTCAATATCAGTAGAGAAGATAATATTATAATCGCCATTTACAATTTATACAATAACTCTATTAATAACCATTATTTCAATTCCAAATTTAACGATTACATTCATTAAGGTGTTATTCAATTGATTATAATGTAACGACGAGATACTGAATAAATAATTCCATAAATAATCATTAGAATTCGTTATTTAATAATAGAGATATTAAAAAGGACTATTTACATGATATTGTATTACCCTTTAAATAAGGGATAATTCCTATAAATATATATATATATATATATATATGTAAGGAAGATATATAAGACAGGATCTACAGATGTACATATAAATGAATAATTTTCGTTCTTCTGCTATCTAAAGTACCTATTTCGACTAATTTCGAGATTGAATCACTGATTGTAATTTAATATTATTCTATTTGGAAATCATTTGGCCTTTATCTGTAATAAGATGGTTGCTACCTACGCAATAAATTTGGATTACGTTGAATCTGAGCGCAATCGGATTGGAATGGGATTGTAGAGGTCGGTAATCGAATTAAGTCGGAAGTATTTTGCTAGCGAGCGCAGGAGGACCCGGAAATTTCGCGCGGTGGGCTCTAAAATTGCTTAATCCGGCGTTGCGCACGATTGCCGTTTCGTCGATGCTAAATGCGAACGCAGCATTCGGAAGTTTGGCCCTCGAATTGTGTGAGTCAATTCCCCTTTACCTTTCTTCTCTTCGCACGACCCGCACGAGTTTCAATGGTAAACGGAAGTTGAACCAGCCAGTACGCTTAATACGAAAATTTCCGCCTGCGAGCGTACAAATCGAGAACATGCCAACAATATATTCAAACTGTCTGCCTTCTGAGAGTCCTTGACTCGCATAAGAGTACAATCCTTTTTGAATTTGAAATCCGTTAGCCTGTTCGGCTGTTTAACATGCAGATCAGATCTCGAATGAATGGGGATTCAATAAATTTCTTACACGACAGTAAAGAAGAAATCTATTATTTACAATATATTTCTTCTCTTAAAAAAATATTTAGCTCAACTCAAAAATGGTAAATATTTATTTTTTTTCACGTATATAATTGGTATACGAACGCGTTTACGAATTTGGTAACAAGGCTGTTGCAATTCAAATGATTATTATACGCGACTCGATTCACGTAAAAACAAAGAGATGTCCTGTGCAATTTGCAGAGAATTATTTGTTTCAATTTCGCAAATGCTCCATCGTCCTGAATAGATTCCAATACTACGCAACGCGGGTATGATGGCTGTCGGGAATAATCCGGAAAATTCCGCGTGGAAATCACGATCGTGGTGATGCTTTCAAAGAACATGGTTTTGCAAGACCCTTTGACTTCCACGCAATAATATTCCTGATGCGCGTGCAACACGACATGATGTGAAACCTGAAATGCATATCCGCTTCAAGCAATGCAGTAAATTATAATATATGAAAATTAATAATTTCGAAAACAATTGAAAGAAAATTAGAAATATTAATCTCCTATGATATCTCATAAACGAGGAATAAAATACGGTTGTGTATCAGTTTTTTTTTTAATTTGTTGTAATAAAAAATTATTACAGTTTTGTATTTATATATATAAAGAAAATAAAAAAATTAACCTGATACATATTATTTCAAAATTGAGAAGATTCTAGGTAACATTTTCTATGATGAAGAAATTGGGTTCAAAATATGAGAAACTGCATCGTTTAACAAAATGCAAAGTAATTATCGTAAGTACAGAAATGAGTATGCAAAGTAAGTATAGAATGTTATACGTTACTAATTAAGTAGCGAAGAGATAGTTTGCAAGAAGAACGTTTTGTAGGTATAAATCTTCAATCTCTTCGCGAAGCGGTTTTCTTATTCGGTAATATATCAAGTTTGTAATGCTTGTAATTTTCTCAAAAGTTCGGACTTGCGAGTAGAAGCTCACGGAGGTGAAGTACTTTGATTTCAGTCGATTTGAAGGTACGGAGGTTCCAGTCAAGATGTGTACGCGGACGCTATATACGCGAATGCTCCTTGATGTTAAGTGCAAACGCAGCGTTCGGAACTTTGGCTCTCGAACTACAGGAATCCTACCATCTACCGTTATCTCCGGTAGTTTGAATACGCCGAGAGGAACAAGGGATCGAATTGCGCCCTCTTCTAATTTAGAAAATTTGAGTCTGCGAAGCCAAAATCACACCCGCAGAATCTTCAAAGGAGTTGGTACCATTCGTAAGGCTCGGCGTCATTTACGTGAACTGTGGAAACGCGAATGAATTTCGAATGTCAGTCGAATGTAAGAGTTTTGGCACAATGACACAATGACATAAAAATCATGCTGCGTTGTTGAATTTTATTGAAAGTCAATTATACTTCATTTCAATATCAATTTATTTCGCATTCGTGATTTAATGCTATATACATTTCGCAGTAGGGTTACTGGTAAATTTTACAGTTATATACACTGCTGTTGCAATATGCAATCGACGAGCGGAATTACAAATTAAAATTGGAAGAGCTATTCAATCTAACCAGCTGTCCATTAACTGCTGATTTACTGACAATCCAACCGTTGCAGCATGTTATTATGCATTGATTGATTTATTTTTTAATTCGGTTCGTTACTTTGAGTTAATTACAATATTTTTATCGATTGAATTATTTACGTTTTGGTTATTCATTATAAAAATCGTTAATGGCACCAACAACATCGGCGGATTAATCAGAACATTGATCGAGTTTTTTTGTCCAAACAAATTATCTGATGTGAAATTTTATGTTGTTTTGCATTTTATGTAACATGTGGTAAAAATAATAAATAAATAAATAAAATTTTTCAAATCAATAACAATTCTTAGACTGTTTTAATTGAACTAATAAATTAAAATGAAATTGGGCATATTATATGAGTCGCGCGCATTGCTCGCGAAATGCATATAAAAAATGCAACATTTTGATAACTAAAGACTAAAGCATGCATCCCCTCCCTTTTGTGCGTATAAGTCGTAGAATTAATTTGCGCATTTCGTTTGATCTGGCATTACACCTACAAAAGTAGATCATTTCTATAGGATTAATAAATTATACGATCTCCAATACGTCTATATTCTTCCTCGTGCGGTCCACCGAATGTGTATGACCAATATTTAACGGCTATTATTGTCAAAGAGAATTTATCTTATCGCGCCATGGGGGTTGCCGGTCCCCTCAGGGGCGACAGGGTGTAGCACACCGTACATGCACCACCACGCGCACAAATTACGCGACAGCGGGTATCTGCTATTGATTTACTGGTAGCAGGTGCATGCAGACGGAATGAATTCACGTCCGCCATATTATCAGGACGAGAATTCGCCTGTCCACGTGGCTGCTTCGTTAGACTATCTTGCAAAGTGCATCTATTAGCCTACCATGCCCTTTCTTCTTGATCTACTATCTTCAATAATCCCTAGTTATGTAACTTGACCCTAAATATTAATTAAATTAACAAAATGCGCGCGTTTGAAGCTTTTTATCAACAATGTATGACAATAATTAAAAAATTTCCAATGTTTTATCAGATATCGTTTGCGACATTTTACTACAGATTTATTCTTTTATACAACGCAATGACGAAATTGATTGAGGAGTACTTCCTCATTTACAGGAATTACAACACTTTTTTTTAGCACACACATTAATTTTATACGTCTCGTTAGATTAACATTTGGAAGTTATCGTTGTTGGATTAAAGAGAAAAGAATGATTGCTATTTCCATTGATTTACACGGATTTAGTTATTAGCTACGTATATGATGCCTTCGATTATTACAGCTACGTGACAATGACAATGCTACGAAATACAGAAACATGACATAACCGTCACAGTAATTGCGGCTATTGTTCCGAAGTCCAAACATCATTTGTCATCTCTGTCTGAATGTTATAAAGGCAATTACCAATTCCACAATATTATCGCGAGACGATAAAGTCAAGACGTGTATAGTAGATATATTGGTTGTTTTAAATTAAAAAATTTTCAGGAAGAGAGAATAAGAATAGAGATCGATAATGATTTTAGTGTACGATGCTATATAGTAATCAAATTATGTTAGAATATTAGCACTTTCAAAGTTTATGAAAAAGGATTTTATGCAATGCAATAAATGCAACATGCATTATATCGCTCTTCTTACAATAAGACTGATAACTTAATTTTCCCACTTATAACACTCGTTTATCATCGCTAACAGTTCATCGCGTGTCCAACAATTTTCTCTCACATTCCTCTTTCCGAAACTCATATTACTGAATAATGAGAAAAAGAAGCCCGATATAAATATACACACATACAACAATAGATAGAATGTTGTTGGCTGACAGTGCATCTGTTTGACGGAGAATTCATGTAATGCAGATATGCATGTATATGGCAAGGAGGAGAGCAGAAAGAGGGTATGTACATTGCACGCTGTGGAACGACATTTGTATTTATATACGTCTCCGAATCCTCGCTTCTCCGGGTCCTGAGAGAAAACCAGTCGACGCCCGCGCGCTGCTGTTCAATGCCCGCCATCCAGCAGACACATGCGAAGCAGATTTCACTTTATTGAGATTGCCGCATGACTGTTCTACCCTCGCGTTCTGCCTTTGGCTGGATCTACGTATCCATTTATACACATAGATCTGATCCGCCTTTTATCTAGATCTAATGGCACAAACCGTAGCGTTGCGCTATTCATCAGCATCGTATTCCGCGGCATGATTTTCGTCTCAGTCTTCTCGTATTAATCAGCGCACGATCGTTTGTAACGTTTCGTCTATAAATGAACAGAATCAGTTAGTCGTGCTAGAAAGGATTGTAATGACGAGCCAAGAAACTGACTGCAGTTGCAGACTTGGAGTCTCTCGTTTGTTCACAGAAAATTACTGTGAGCGGAATGTAGATTCAAACGGTACAGAATGTCTTCAACGCTGTTTAATACTGATTGTCAAGTCGATGAACTTACTTTATTAAAGTAGCTCGGAGGGCTAAGTTAAAATGGGAGGGTTGCACGAAAATACGATATTTAGCTTTAAGCTAAGTCGTGATAGTTGATGTAATAAGAAGCGAGAAACATTCAAGGTTCTTATAAGCTCATGAGCACTTTTTGCTTTCCCAGCCTTCTCGCTCTTTGCTGTTTCACCCAGCGTCTTCCCCTGGGTATACTGGCTGATGATAACGCATTGGGGGAAGAAGCATCAGACCCGCCGTCATGTACGTCGTCCGGGATGGAAAAACTGATTTATTGCTTCGTAACGTCAGAGTGCCGACTACTATAAGAAATATACAAGTAGCCGTGATGCTGCTGCGCTACCGTGTCTAGGAAAACGCATGCTAGCGAGATGCCGAACACTTGAGGAATTTGCGAGAGTCGCACAACTTTAACAAAGTGTCACGATAATTCACAATTTTCTTAAAAGCTTAAAGATATTTTTGGAGCAAAGAAAATCGTCCACCTTATCACGATGCTATGAAAATCGCATGCAATCGTGCGCAAGGACCTCATCCGGTTTACGAGGACGATAAGGAAAGACAAAGGACCGGACGTTTTATTTTTGGAATTACGACTGGCCACTCGTGAATCTCCATTGATTTACGTCAAATCACTCTCGTCCGTCATTCTTGTCCGTGCCTGATATCTCAGAGATGAAGCTGTCCCAAGGCAAGATATGTCGTCAAAAGTATACTGCCCTAATCCATGAACTTCGACCTCTGTTATCTCACTCACGTCACCGTGACATCCGTCTTCATGCAATCGAGATACTCGATTTCATTTTTGTCGTGTATGTGACTCAGATTATCGAACAAGGCTGAAAGATAAATGACGAGATTTCTTAACCAATAGAAAGAAGTCTGTGCATTATTGAGAAATATGATTAGAATATAAAAGTTGTTTTATATCGAAGTATGCATGGAAGGTGTATGTATAAAGGTTTTATTTATTATTCTTTTGAATTCTTCTTTTATAAGCTCTTGTTGCATGGCGTGTATAAATTATGGAAAGGAAGTGGGGTGGAAAGCGTTTAACCTTGAATTATACGCGCTAGGGTGTTTTCTACTCCAGGGACCTTTTTACTGTTTTCGAGTATATTAGCAAGTAAATGAATTAGTATTCGTTAATGGGGTCGCGTTAACAAGAGGCAATTTTTGTTCTCATAAAAACGACCGGTAAAAGAAAATCAACAAAGATTTTGTTCGCATCCTGGCTCGATGCCAAAGTGATCGATGAAGGCCAATATTAATTGCACCGACGAAGGAATGAAGATTAGCTGTTTAACGATGTAAAACCAAGTGCTTGACAAAAACGTTAGATACGATAAAGTGAGATTACGATTAAATGAACTAAATTACAAATTGGAGTGAACTTATTATTATTAGTTATAAACTTCGCAGTAGTAAAATGTGTTAAAGATCAGACAGAGTTTAAAATCCAAGTGTTAGCAGACACATTTTCAAAAGTAAATTTTACTTTTAAAATTATACATAGATAACATTAATTATATAGTACCAGAGTAAATGGCGTATTAAATTCGTTATTAAAGCAACAAGCGATAGATCGAAAGAAAATAAAGTTCTGTTTTATCGAAGGAATTAAAAATAACAAGTAACTTATATTTTTCTATTGCAAAATCTAATAACTATTGTATACTTGTTAATACTGATAAATACTAATTTAATAGAGACCGAGATTATTACCAAGTGAGCCATCAATTTTATCATTTGAGAATATCAATCAAATAGGTCAATCAATCAATAGCCAATTAAAGCATGCAATAGTTTATGAAAATTGATGGCTGTCAATGAGAAAGAGAGAAATTCAAAGCTCGCTCAACTTTGATTTATAACTTCAAAGCAATACAGCACAGTATCATCACCTACATACCGCAACAAGTAAAACTGGAACGACTCGTTACGTCACATATATCACAATGTGGAAACATATTATCGCTGTGTCATGTATATCTACGTCGCATGTTATTTTATGCAACATAAAGAAATTGTGGCATCGTTTTTATAATCATCTTTGTGTCATACTTTGACTGACATTTGCGCATATACGATGTTACGTGAAAATTATAACACAACTTCGTTATGGTTTAACTGCCGTCATAATATTTGCAGATGTCTTTTTATTTAACTGATTATATAACATGGTTTAGTAATCGCGTTTAAAAAAAAAAAAAAAAAAAACACGATGATTTCTGTTAAAAAATAAAGTTTGGAATTAAATTCTTATTTTTTCACTTAATTATGAATAATTATTTCAAAGTTAATAAGTATGTCTTAATTCGCGAATTTATATATCCGTCTAAAATTAAAAGAAAAACAAAAAAATTGATTTGTCATTTACGTTTATTCATTAATCTAAAATCCTTTCTTTACAAACGCTGATTTTGTTAAATTCTATTCTTATTTTGTGGCGAGAATTATCATCATGTGCAACAAATACATCTATTACTAAAACACAATGTAATTAGGTACAATCCCAGGAATTCATGAAGCGGTCCCAGGAGATAGTAACACTGTGGTACCGTAACGCGCAGCTCATTTATAACCCACTTTTAAAGGTAATGGGGTATTTAAGACCACTTAAAAGTAATTTGCAGTAAAAAAAAAGGGGTGCCTCTAAAGGAGTTTAAGTTCCATGTACTCAGAAGGAGGAAGGGAATCTGAAGCCAAGCGTTAGATAGCAAGCGGAAAGTGTCAAGAAACAGTGGCCGAGTGTGATTGTATGAAGCATGGAACGGATGCAACTAGGCACATAATGGCGCTACAAAAGCAAAGAAAGCGCGTGCTCGAGCGCGAAGAGCGCTCCTTTTATTTTATGCCGTCGGCAAGATTAAAGGTAGGATTTACTTGTAAAAACGGAGAACCTTCTTTCGAAGCTTCGTTTCCTATTCCTGCTTCAAAGCCAGTAGGTGCATGCAAATTGTTCGTTAAATCGCGGAAATCGGAGGGTGGGTGTCCGGTTACCTTTCACAGCCTTTGTCTAGCGTACTGTAGAAAATCGTAAGAGAATAAGAATATTCTACGCCCCATTCGACATTCGATCAGATGGAAGTAAAAAACGAAAGCATGACGAAGATTAATTGGTTATTTGAGAAACCATCAGATGAAATCTTTTGAAAGTAAGAAGATCGAAACGCAATTATTATTATGGGTAAAGACTGAGAGACAGCAGATTTGGAAGTTAAAACTATTTTCAATTTCTTTGTAAAGCGCATGAATTGTAGATTTTTTTAGATATTAAGAGTGACAGCATTCGATGTTATTTAAATTTATCTATCAGCATTTCACGATGGGATACTTTGAAAGACAATTAATCGGGATTTCAGATGCGTTAAAAAGTATCCGGAAATCTCTTTTTCTTTACGTTTTATTTGCTCAGTCTGACCCGACGTAGAAAATCCTTGGCAATCCTTTCTCATCCAGGGTTAGATCACGTGAATTATATTTAAATATAACATTCCGTGTTTAATCGACTGCTAAATAATTTCATTACGGCAAGGTGCGAGCTTCCTCTTGATAAAATCGTCAGTGACTGATCTGAACACAGCAGCGCTCGGCCAAATCCCGAGACACAACCCTTCGGCCAAGAGTCGATACGGGGCGATTAGAGTTCGCCGTAACACGCGCCTCGGCGAGCGATCTTTCCGAGAGAATGCTTCTGCAATCCCACGATGCCAAGCGAAGGCGAGAAGGTAAATCGTCTATTAAAGCGCGCAGCCTCGAATGTCACGTCTCGAAACCAGCGCGGAGGCAAAGAGGTTGCAGGGAGAGCGCAAGTTCGGCTAATCAAGGGAAACGGCTGGGTGATTACTAAATGGACGTAGAACTAATTTTGCAGGCAGGGGGATTTACGATCGGGTCTCTTCTCTCTGTCACGCGAACGGATACTGAGATCCGATAACGAGTCGATACCTTGCCTTGTTTAACTTTCTCTTTTGATCGGCAAACGACGGCAAGAGACGGGCAATTAATGAAAAACATTGCAATCCAGCGCGAGCTTTTCTTCTTTGGCATGCGCTCTCCTTTGTGTATAGCGGAGTATCGTGTGATTGATCGCGTAGTGCTACGCCAATTCGTTTCTTCGAGGGTCTGTTAATTAAAAGACGATTTCTTTTTACATTAGGAAGATAATGATAAACGCGCAGACAGACAGATCTTTGTTAAAGTATCGAACAATCGATGCTGTCGATAAGAATGGCACGTGGTGCGAAGAAAGAAAGTGATGCGGAGACAATATAAATGCTAAAAGAGTTGAAGTGAATGCTTTACAATGAAACGTAGAAGAAGTTAATTGCTCATCCACTTCACGTTCCTGAGAAACACTCGGAATACTTTTCATCTAATTGTAAGGCAACTTATATAAATAAAAAAGATTTTGAAAGGATTATAAATAAAAGAGATTTTCTTGTTATCGCGGTTGGTAGTATGCGGTTCGCGAACATTAAAAATACATTAATCAAATTTTTTTCGATTGTTTCGTGTAACCAATGCTATTAGCATTCTAATAACAGTGACTGAATGGGGCATTGTTGAGTTATGTTACTGAAAATTAAAAGTGTAGCCACATAGTGTGATTGTTCGCAATATCGCGCGGTAGCAATATCGCGATAAAATTATTTAACTAGTATTTTTAATCAAAATTTTGTTTTTATAGCTATCGCAACGCAACAGTGTAAAGCAGAACGCGCATGGAAAATACTGTTGCACAAAGTTTTGATGAGTTTAATTATGATCTTATAAATCTAAATGACTGTTGAATTACGTAATTCCTAATGATGCCGGCACGTTTAAAATACGTTATTGCATCTCTTTTTCTGCGTGCTGATTTATAGAGTCCTGTTTCGAGAAGTTCTATCTTAATGTTTTACGCACGAAGGGAATTTTAATTTGAGAACGTTTGAATTTAACTCGATCCTTATTTCTGAGGGGTAGAGTTTAATAACCAGATATAATTTCTCGTTATCGCGGTTAGTAGCACGTACGATTCCGAATTAGTTCGCCCATGCTCGAAATTAGTTGCCTTTATAGCTAATTATCTCGTCTAAACGTACAAGTAGATACACACGCTTTTGCAATGACCATACAAAGTGTGTAAAACGACGCGCCAATTGTTAACAATAATTCATTTGTAACTTTGCATACATTTCCTTCTATTATAGAATTATTTAATTAAAAAAAAATATTTTTGAATTTTTGTTTCAGAAAAAAGAATTTTCTACGTGATATTGCGTGATATTACGTGATAATGTAGAATATGGATTTATGGCGATTGTGGAATGAGAAAGATATTGCGATAATTGTAATCGTTAACTCAAGTCACGTGCGTCATAAGGGTCAGAGCAGTTTATATCCAGTTACCGTGCCACTGATGGGATTGATCAATTTGGCGATAAATGCAGTCGACAATCATAACTAAACTTCTGTCAATTTCAATACCTATATCTTACAGTAGATTTAGTAAAATGTACAAAATTGAGATAAAAACAATTGTATTTTAATAAAAAAAATATAAGAATAAGAAAAACATCTCGTTGATTTAAAATTACAAATCAAGAAATTTCGTTCAAATTAAATTATATGTAATTGTAATATAATTATTACAATCTTTTAATTACATGTTAATTTTTAATCTTTTCTTTTCTTCTTATTTACGGTTAAGTATTACTGATTTATAAAGATATAATAATTAGAATAAAAGTTAAATATAATTGTTTCCCTTGTGTTATAAGTAGAATCTACGTTTCTTGTTATGCGTGTATTCGTACATACCTTATAATTATAGATAATCGTAAATTCTCGACCATGTCGTGTATCAGTACTTCTATATAAACTAGGTAAATTAATATTTATAGAGAAACTTGAACACTAATACGCCTTTCCTATGAAACAGTATAACGTGAGAGGAATGCTATATAGACGAGAATAAGTAGCTTAATAAAATTCTCTTTTCAATGCGAATGAAATTTGGATATATGTATATTAATTACGCGTATACTATACTGTGATTATTTTTAATTTTAAATATTACATTACAACAAATATATATTTATACATATACAGGGTGAATCAGAGTCGTTGAACCAACTTTTTACCTTATGAGAAAATTATCGACTTCATAGCTAATTGGCTTATAACATGCATGCAGTCAATAATTTTTTCATAGGGTAAAAAGCTGATTCAATGACTCTGATTCACTCTGTGTATATACATATATTTGAAAATGAATTGTATTATTAAGATTATTTAACAGTTTAAAAAATTATACAATTATTTCAACACTATCACACAATTCAACACAACAATATAGGTACTAATTTTAATTTGCTGTGACTACACCGGAAGTGCACGTCGCTCGTAATAAAAATTAATCTAGCGTAAGTTTGTTGATGCCTTTCACTGCCTGTTCTTGTTAAGTTTCGTGGTTATTTTATTATAAAGTCGTTTATACTTTGTTGGTTGATTGGTGTAATAGAGCAAAACTAATCTGCGCTGAATCAATATAATTATACCTCGAGTCTTATCAAGAATATCTTTTTTTGTCGATGCATTAATTATAACGCCTCTTTATATTTATTATGAATAATTTAAGAATATTTCTTATGCAACCATAATTCTTATTAATTTCCTGACTTGCAATGAGAGAAAAAAATTTTATTTTTAATAAGAATAAGATAATTCTGTGATCTTTTTTCTCATTATTTTATTTATTTCTTAATTTTGTTTCTTGTAATTTTTTTGCTGTTTCATAGATGTGATAAATACTATACTTGGCCTTTTCCTATTATCGTATCATATATAAGATTTTCTGACATAGAGTTTAACGAAACATTTTTGATCGACATATTTCATACTCAAACGTTTAGAGCTTTAAATATTCTATAGGCAAATTTAGTTCATTTAATTAAGATAGTAATATGGTTAATAACATATGTAACATGCACGACAGCATATAGAATATCCGCAAATGTTATCACCGTCACCATTGGGAGTAATTTGCGGAGTGGAGAACTATCCTATATAGGTCGTGTTAGAAACTTGAACCAGATCCTATCAAATGATAGTGCAAACGCCGACGAAAGCTAAATTCGAAATAGCGTTGCTACATTGACAATGAGAATGGTTGACAATTAAATTGCTACAAAATATGATTTAATATGTTTTATTATGTCTCGTTCTATATTCGCGTAATAATTCAAAGGTAACATTTATTGTTCGTATACTGTGTTATATTTAATTTAATAGCGAAATTGACCGCAATTAATTTGCAGCAAACTGTTTATTTTTCTACATAAAGGTAAAGGGGGAGTATATTTGCTCTGTTTGCATATTCACATGATCTAGATTTAATTTCGGCTTTGACTGCAATTCGTGATTGACATGTTTCTAATTGCCATTTCTCAAATTATACTCTTTATATAGAAATCACTGATTTATACGTGTGTAAAAATTGCTACGGTATTCAATATGATAAAATATTTCATCTTTGGAGAGAAAAATATCACAATCGAAAAATTAAATACATTATAAATTAATTAAATTAATAAATTAAAAAAATACAAATGTTAAAATATTAATTAATTAATATTTTTTATTTAGTTTGTTTCATTTCGAATATATAATATATATAAAATCATAAAATTTTGTCTACTAATAATAATTTTGTAAACTCGATTAAATTTGCTCCTTGTCAAAATTGATTTTAGATTAGCACTCCTCTTCCAGAATCACTCAACTTCGAAAGCAGAGGAGAAATTCGAATAAGATTTTATCCCGTTGGCAACAAACGAATCACCGTGGTTGCACCAACTGACGTTTTACGATATATGTATGACGTAAGCCGTGTATTCATCTAACTCCAACGATTCCTAGCAGACTGCTCATGCAAATCCACTAGCTGACGAGGCAGCTACGGTTGCCGCAAACGGTAGACGCACATATGTTTCAAACAATAAAGCAAAAGAACAAGTAACGACTCAAAGATTTCATGTGGAAATTCACAAAAGAAAAATCGTCCTTCCTATGTATAGTAATAAAAAATAATAGTAATAAATAATAGTAATAAAAAATGTCCTTAATATTTTTAATACAACAGAATTATTATAATAGAGCATAATTTGTAATATTTAACATCGATTTTATGAATGAGTTCACTTTTCTTTAAATAAAGGAAATCTCCCTTATAAAAATTTATATAAAAACATCACGATGTTCTTGCTAAAAATTGAAAAATGCTCTACAATATTGTCATGGTTTTTTAATTTCTTCTAGGTTGCATAAATTTATTTTCCCCACCCCCTTTTTTTTACATAGTACGTGCTTTGCGACAGTGACATCTCTTTTAGCCCGGTATTACTGAAACGCTTTCCGTAACGTGCTCATAGCAACGAAAGTTCTAAAAGTTACAGGAACGTCGTTACGCAGCCGCGACACTCCACCGTAGCGCCGTATCCATTTAATTGCATTACGTTCCCGCGGCGTGCATACAATCCACGGTCGTCTGTTAGGCTTACTTCGGCGACTCGTCACAGATTATTCATGCAAATCTCACAACGGATGCGGCTGCACATGGCGCGCGTGCGACCATGGTGAAAATATGCGACGCCTAACTTCGCATCCTTTAATTAAATCCACGATCGATGGGAGTGCGATGCGTTAATTCGCACGCTCCTGTCATTATCCCTTTTGATCACAAGACACACGCCGACGACCGCTAATGTCGTTCTAATAATGGCACACACTCCGGCCGTAATTGCGCGAACTCCGAAACCGAATCGAGACACGCTCCGCGAATCCGTCCGCGTCGGTTTGCGTGCAGCACGTGCTCGATATATCCACTTTGCCGATTCAAACCTGGCACGTTTGTTGTGCATAGGTGTGTTGCACGTGTAACAGTGCGATCGATTTTAGATAATTCAAGTTTTTACAGACAGAATTAACTCGAATTCCTTTGGGAAAGTAATGGCAATAGCTAATAGTTGTTAAAGCGTTATCCTACTTCGAAATTATATAAAAATACTCGAGCTGTGCAAAAAAAAATATGATTCAGAGTATAATCAAATATTGAAAATTTTCTATTTCGAGAGAGAGAGAGAGAGAGATTCAATGAATAGTGCAATCCATGAAATTTAATATTCGAGACTTGGGCGATTTGAATGTACGAATGCTCCGCAATAGAAAATTTGTATATTTCACTTAGCATTTTGTTTAACTTGTACTTTATTAGGATGATATAATTATACAAATATTCGCGGTAAAAAACATCATGTAACTTTATTTATGCTTATTTATTTATTTTCTCTCAAAAGAGAGAGTGTTTTTCTCATGGCTGTTTCCGTTCTATCGTCACCGAAGGCGAAGCAGCGGTTAAACTACACTCGTGTAACGCAAACACGATCTGCACTCCACGCTGTGTTGATCTTGCTTGAGCTCAAACTCCCACGTGTAAAATTTAGATTGCTAGCAAGCTCCAGCCTAATTATTGCTTCAGCGATCGGCACAAGAATTTATAACGGTGTTGTGTTGTACTTTCATTAGCCTGGTAATAAAAGTCTAACGAGATGTATATGTCATGCATAAAATTGCGTGCTTGCATTAAAATTTGCGAATATGTTACTTTATACACACACATTAGTCTCTTAAAATTCGAAATTCATTGCAATCAAGAATAATAATGCGATGAGAATATTCAGCAACGGATAAGAGTATCCAATCTCATCAACTAATATTTAAGAATATCTAAGATGTTCGGAGCTGATGTGGATCGCGCTTATAATTTATGTGATCCACTTTGAACGTGATTTCTCGTACTAAAGCAGATTTTCAACTCAATTTTCCCATATACTTCCAGTGATTTAAGCTGCTTTCATAGTTACTCGCGCAATTGTGTGGCGCGGAACGAGGTCGAACATACAATGTACAGCAGCTATCTTTTCCGCTCGGCCGAAAACAGGCGTTTGTTAAAGCATCAGTACGGAAATACCGCAGCGCCGGATTGGAATCATAATGCGCTTTTCGACGGATGCAAATGATGTATCCGACCAGCCTCCGATCGGTCTCCCGCGATCGTGCTTGCACCGTTCAATCTGTTCCACGGTTTGGTTACGCCATTGTGCTGGGAACCGGAAGTCGCTTAGTATGGTAATTTCGTAATTTGTTTCCCATTGTGCAGCGGCGTATGATGTCGTAGCGGCCGATCGATTTCTCGTTGGATGCAAGCGCGTGAAATTGCCGTGTTGATGGATACTGTTCGCCTAGTCGAATATATGTGAATTTGCATGACGTGATTTTTTTTTTAGAGTTTCCTGTCATCGTTTTTGTTACAATGAACAAGATAGTTACAATGAACAAGATTTTGTACAACTGTGAACGATTAAATCTTTTTATGTTTTATTTGTCAGATATATGACGCAAAGTATGTAGAAGTGGAGTATCGCAAGATATTGCTATAAGTATTCTGATAAATCAGGAAAAAATTGATCAATCCAATAAAAACACAAAGTATGTAGATCGGATAACATGTAACAATTTGTTCTAAGTTCTTAATCGATTCGGCACGCACTTGATTTATAACAATTCATTTTCTCTTATGGTTTCTCTTATAAAAGATATCGCTCTATATAGTCAGGATGAAAAGAACATGAGATTGAAAGAAATACGGCCAACAATCCGAGCTATTGATCTCGATGGGGGATGCGACGGGTGTGTAGTAAATCCTAACTAATTAGTCTGAGCGACGATAACATCCCCCTCAGTCGCGCGGTCTGTCTCCCTAAACTTCTGTCTTCTCCACTCTCTTCTCGACGTGCAATGTCTCCGCTTGCGCTTCACAATCTCTTCTGCGGGAGAACGCAGAAGCTTTCCTCGTGACAATCCCTAAACTGTCTGCACGTCTCATTGATTAAACCAAATGTCGGCTAGCTGCTCTTCAACTATCCACCGTCGTTTCACGTGTCTACGCTTTCCCCGCCAATCTTAACGAGGTCGCAAGTGGAAACTTCATTCGCAAAGATCATGCGGATTACTGGGAAAGTTCTCAGCGTCCGTACAGATTCATTAATAAAAAACGAGACTGGCGTTAAGTAGAGATCGTTGACAAAATGAGGAGAGCTCGCCGTGATTTTCGTCCAACGAATTTAACTGTGAAATTAAGATGACCGTAATCATCAGCAGGCATCCACAAACTAATTATCATTAGAGTTAAATCAAATAAGAGAATGCGAAATCATAATTTTACTCTTTACTTTTCATTTCGTGACCGTTCCTGATCAGATTTATCACATAATGTGTTAATTGATGTATCTACATATACATAGGTATATGTTAATTAAAATATTTAATTAAGTAACTATCTGTACAAAATATATACGCTTTTGATTCTGGTTTATATTAATACTATTATATTCAGAGGAATATATTAATAATAATAATAACAATATTAACAGAATCATACATATTTAATTAATTCAATAGAAAATTCGTTTCATTTTTAGTGTGTGAATAAATGTGGAATATTAAATATGTGTGGAAAGAAAACTGAAAGGGGAATGTGCCTTAAATAAATAACCATTATAATAATTAACAATTATATGACATTAAAGTTTGTACAATGTGCTGCGTGCGGAAATTCACGACAATCCTTAAAATGTCAGTACGTCCTCCAGATTAAAATAAATGTTGACGGGCTCCTTTATCATATTATATATTATTTGTTTCGTGTGCGTTTTAATTTTTCACAAAATCAATCAGCAAACTGAAACTTATTTGCTTATTAAAATAAAGAAATTGCAGTGATATGGATATAAAAAACTTATTCGATTAAAAATGATATAATAAAAGAAAAAAAAGATTAAAAATATTTCATTAAATAACTTATTAACTTTTAATTAAATTATTGATATAGCCAATAAAAATTCTTTTTCCCTTTATTATATTAAATTCCTTCTCAACTTTATTTATTACTTTTCTGATTTCAAATGATTTATGAAGACGATATATATTCTCTTGTGATTCACGTGATCGTTTTATGCGGCTAATAATATTCAAATAATTTAATGAGGTCGAAACTGAGCGTTCTTACGCGGAAACTTACAGACCTTCATAATCTTCATAAAAATCAAGGGAAAAGTTTTGTTTTATGAGTCGCGGGAATGTCTTTGCGTAAGTAGGGTAAAAAGAAAGTAAAGTTTCAAACCTATTGGATAGGAAAATCAGAGCCCTCGGCTTCAGAAAATTTATGAACAAAGTAAGAATATTTTGTAAAAAGCTTAATGCAAACAAAGAATATTTCCACACTTTTTTCTGCACTTTTCATTCTCATTGATATGATTATAGTCACTAATCGAAACGAAGAGATGCGCATTAATTTTTCCAATGTGTAAACAAAAATTGATTTAATATATTGTCTCATAATTTAGGTAATTAAGAAAATTTCTGCGCAGGTATCATTTTTCTGTGATGAATAATATTAATAGTAGACCACAATACTCATTGAGAATCTTGAAAATGGTATCTTGGAGATGGTATGGAAAATGTATGAATATTAGCTTTATGTATGAATATTAGCTTTCAGTATTAAATTGATATTCATTGAGATAATGCATATAATATATATATATATATATATATATATATAATATATTACATACATTATATCAATGCACATTATACGAATACTCGCTGAAACTTTTGTATGGAAAATTCTTTGCATGAATATTAAATTGATATTCATAATGCACATAATATATATATTTTAATATTGAGAGAATATTTATTCAAAGAGAGTTTTTTCCATGCGGTCAAGATTTTCAACGAGTATTCGTATAATATTATTTATCACAGAAAAACGGTACGTATCTATATATGCCAAATTTTTCTTGATTGTATAAAGCGTGAGATAACATTAAATCAATTTCGCATTTTTTTGCAGGATGCAAAAGTTGATACCCCTCTCTCTCTCTCTCTCTCGCTCTCTCTCTCATTCGTGCCAAGCATCATAGACCATATCGAGTACGGCAATAGCGACAATTTACTGGTAGAAACTAAATTGCACAGCTATGAGATAAATCTCCTGTACCAACATGTCAAATGGCTGATAAAAGCAGTTGGGCACAGGAAACGCGCGGTATCGCGCATTGTCCTGCGATCGACCATTTAGCCCGATTGTTTTATCGGAATGAGTGCAACGTTCTGCGAGATCTCTACACTGAGCACCCATAAATGCCTCCACGATATGGGAATTTTCCAAGAGAACACGTAATTTTGAAACATTGAAAAGAATTGATATAACATTCTAAACAAACAACTAGGCATCATGCAAGAACAAATAAATAATGTTTTATGTAAAGTCAAAATTATAAAATTCCTTATTAGATAAATTAAAAAAATTATTTTAGATTTTTTGTAGTAGCGTATTTATTTATTTTCTATCTCTTACAAAGAAAAATATTTAGAGAGTGTGAATGTAAATTATCAAGTTAGACTGTTGATTTGATAATTACTCAACGGACATACGCAGCTGCCCATCTGTCTGGTGGAAAATTAATGGATGTAATTAAAAGAAAATTAAAAGTGCTTTTCCATTTCGTCTGAGTCTTTGCAATGTCGTAAAGGGTCGTGAAGGTGAAGTCGATTTAAATCCTGCTGTCAGCCAGAAAGACTTCTCGCGGAGCAATCTACTATCGTGCATCACGCCAATGCGAACTAATTTTAAGGACGGCATCAGGTTTGTCAGGGGGGGGAATGGACGGAAACAAAAAGGGCAAGGTAAACTTTGGGAGAAAAGAAACTTTTCGTAGAGAGAGGCACCATCTTTCTTCGAAACAATACTAATTGAATTCAATTGTGGAGCGCGGTTAAAGGGGATGTAAAACGTATATCTAAATGATGAACATCGTGAAAGCAACTATTACTCTCTTGAGGAGAGTGACTTGTCGAAGCTCAACTGAGAGATTATAATAGACGAAAAGCTGACGTTACCATGACTTGAAATTTTGTCTAAGATTCATTCACGTCAATTGGCATATAGCTGCACGAATCAAACCAAACGAAAATACTAATTATAATTTAAATTGCATTCAGATTGGTTTTAAAGTCAATTTAAATCGTAGTACGATTTCCATTGATACGTGTACGAATTAATTAACTGTAGGTTTGCGTATATTCCGTTTCAATATCAGAATAAAGTAAAGTATCTACAAAATTCGAGGTTTCGTCATGTATATTTGTACAGAGTGTTTCTTAAATAGCGGACACTAATCATATAGCATTATTCCTGATTAAAAATCGAAAAGATTACCGAGTAAACGATTGTCGAATTACATAATGTTATTCTTGATAAAAAATTGAATCAAAAAGTCCTCTACCATTTTGCAATTGATAGTTAATGGTTGAGCAGCCGGATACGCGCTTATTTAGCAATATTTAGAAATTAATATTTCGTCAATCATTGCGAAAATTGCAAAATTGGAAAGGACTTTTTGATTCAATTTTTAATTAGGAATAACGCTATATTTATTAGTGTCCGCTATAGAATATACAAAATAACTTTATTTTGCATTATATTATCAATTAATTAAAAAAAATCTGAACTCATGTAAATTATTAAATAAAATTTGTTTTAGCTTTATATTTGCATTGTGAGTGTACATATAAATATAAATTTTAAATAGCACATGTTTACATGTTACATTCTTTATGAGTTCATAATATTTAAACCTTCTTATATTTCCGTATAGCATTAATGTATGGATTTCGCTCTTATCTCGTATAATACGATTTAAACAATTACTTCGGTTGGAGATTTCGCCGTCTACCTATGGAGACGCGGTTCAAAAATTTCATTCTACCATCGCAATAAATTCGCGAATTTTCATTTCGACGGCAACGAAAACAATGAGACTACCGTGCGATTCGATGTGCGAGTGTAACAGCACTAGAAAAATTTATATTCCACCATGATGAGTTATACACACACAATACACAGATACGTATTAATGTCATTACGCATTACGTTAAAATTCGCGATCCTAGTGCCTCAGTTGTTTACTGTGCACATAAATTTAATACTTTGTATTCTACATTCCATGATGTTATCGATCGCCTCTACTACAAATTTCTTCGCGCAGAATCCTTCCGTTAGGATAATCTTGTAAGAGCTGCAAAGTCTTTGATAGGTTTCCCTTTGCGAAAACAGCTTTCTACTTCGATCGTATTTCAAACTCGAAGGTGAATGACCTCTCTTTTCGGAAAGCCCGCTTTTTTCATCCCTTTTGAGTTTCATCGTAAGAAGATTCGCGTTGCTCCCAAAGGGATACGAAATCGGCTATTATTTCTCGTTTAACCGAGTGAAATATTCTTTGTCTTCGGTTAAGGAGTCGTTGGCAGATGCGGATATCGATATTTCGCCGTTGGCTTCGAGCCGATAGTTATCGCTGTCGTTAAAAGTTATCTCAAGTTCATAGGCATGAGCGGAATATGAATATTCGGTTCATAATTCTGCATGTATGGATCTGCATTTTTATCCTCAAGTTTAAAAAAAAGAACAATATAAGTCTAATAGTAGTGTTTTTCTTTGAAGTGTTTGTTATGTCTCCTATACAGTTTTTAAATAATTTTTGCTATTGAATAAAAATAATCGTGAATAATATTGCAATAAGCACTTTATACAAAAAAAAAAAAATAAAAGCATTTTCCTTGAAGTTATAAATAAACTGTATAATTAATTGTATCTAATGTTTATACATATATAAAATTAGTTAAATAATAAAATAATGATAATAATGTAACAATTGCAATAATGTATAAGTACGTTTATATATGTATGATGTTCCTTCATAATAAATAAAATCTCATGCAAGACTTTCTCGTATATTACGTAGAATTACAAAGAGATATAAAAATCTTTCTGTATACAAAAAAATTCGTTTCGTTCATTTCTATGTACATTAATATTATACAAAAGATTTCCTGAGAAAAGCAGGAAGCAGATTATATAATGCGAATATTCCATATAGTCACAATACATGTATACAGCATATACAAGGCAAACCCTCTTTCCAGCAAGTTATTAAAGAGAGATTGCTTTTACCGTCGCCCGTAAGGAGAACGGGTGGTGTTCTGGAAGGAACCCGAATTCAGCAATTAATTCCCGCTTAGTTCAGCGAAATATCTTCATCAGGGAAGTTTTTGGTCGGCACTTCGACGCCAGACTGGAGTGTGATTAACCTTTATATAATAACGGTGTTTTGCAGATCATTAATAGCGAAATCTAAAGAGCTCGATCTTCAATTGTCTAAAGTACGAATCTTTAATTTAGAAAAAAAATAAAATAAATTGCATACATTATGTAATTACGAAGTCTCTTATGAGAAAGAATGCTTCTCGTGTTTTTAAACGATAATAAAGGATCGTATTATCCCAAGCCGGTAGAACGATTCGTTTAAACCACCAGGCTTACTGAGTTCAACGTGTTCCGTGTGTAATCATCGATATTCCGATAGAATCGCACGGTCGGGACTGCATCATTAAGGTTTTAGCAAGGGTTGCTTAACCAGGGTTATCTGGAATGAGCACACGTGGAATTACGGAGAAACAGCGCCGACCGAAAATTTGCCCTCACCCGGCTAGCCAGCTTCTCTCTTTTCGGTTCCTCGCTAACCACTCACCCCGTTCTTCTTTTCAACGATACGGACTTCACCCTCGTTCGGCGAGTTATCTCGGGGTACCCTTTATCCCGGTCTTTTGCCTCGTCCAGCGAATCAAAGGGATGCCCCTTCCCGGCACGCTCGTCCAGCCAATTTTATTATGTACGTCCTGCCGACGACAGGACAGCGTCCGAAAAAAATTGTTGGATCCGCGAAGTATTTGAGTGACCGAAGAATGCAACGAAAGTGATCGTTGCTGATAATTGTACATTCCCATCAATAGTAGTAGTTATATGTAATTATATGTAGATATTTATTTTACAAGCCTCAAGGTTTTTATATACGTAAAGCTTTTTTAAGCCTATGTGAAATATCAAGCAACTTAGTGTTATCTAAGCCTTATTACATCTTTGTTGTTTAATAACTGTATGATTGTAAAAAGCTTTCTCTATAAAAAAAATGTCACATATACAAATTAAAATTCAGTCTGTTTCTTCAGATTAATAAAAGACATATATATTTTATTAAAAAATAAGCTTTTATATAAAATAAATAGAAGTGTCATTCTTTAAATATTTTAGTCTAACAAAAAAATCTTTAATTGTATCATCCGATTTTTTTTGTCGTATATGGATTTCTTAATATGTAAAACATGTGACCGATCCTTTGTATATGACATCGTATCTATTTTTATGTAATCTATTTTTTGAAAGTCCAGTCCGAAATGTATACGCCAACGTTACGTGCTAGCCGTAATTAAGGAAACATCCATCGCCACCCTTGCTGCGCGCGCGGATTCACCCTCGTTTACCATGCTACCACGAGCCCTTCGCTTAGCAATTCGCTCGTTGCCTCCTCTCAAATCAAAGGAACGTCCGTCGTTGCTTGGTATATCATGGTCAATTTCATTACACGCGCAATGTCTGTCGCTGGGTAGACACCTTTGAATTTACCATTAGTGTCTAACAAATTGCAAGCTGTGATTTGCAATGCATTCCTGTTCAATTCTCTGTACGAGTAGTGAACACTTCAACGTCTTATAGACAATATTTACTCCAAAAAAAAAAAAAAAAAAAAAAACCGATAGATAATTTTTACAATAATATACAATATATATACTCTATAAAAACTTTATAGAGCTTATAAAAAAAAAGTTTCAGAAATTTACAGACAAAAATAAAAGATTTCTCGCGAGTTAAATCTTTGAGGGAAAAATATTAACAGAACATTGTTCCTCTAATTTCAAATAAATTTAAATTTTAGATTTATCAAAACATCTAAATCAGAAAATTATCTTACGCAAGTTTTTGCAGAATCGATTCTAAATTGGTTATGTTTTTAAATTTTTAGATAAAGTATTATATTTTAAAAAGAAAAAATTGTATTCCTTTATATTCTTCTTAATCGTTAATGGTATGTATTACATACAATTTTTCAATTACATTATTGTAATATGTTCGTAATAGAATATTTTTATTTTAAATTTAAAAAAATAATTTATTTAAAAAGAGACAAGAATAAATCATAAAAAGTTTGAGTAACCATTGGGTCTTGTAATACTTTTATTTGAATTCGATCATGGTTTATTTAGCTCGGTGCAATCGATAGGATAACTGTATAAAACTTTTTCAGTAATCTCTTTCATGATTTCATCTTTCTAAAGAACAGATGCTTCGTTCAATTGTCTTACAATCCTTGTTCATTTCGTATTATCGGTCTTCCGAAACTGTCTGCAAACTTGGATGAGTCGCAAAACAAATTCGCGATGATTAATTAAAGTTAATTACAACTTGGAAGCTTTCACGAGTGTTACGTTTCGTAAAGATTAATTGAGAAACCATAAAATCCTCTTTTAAACATGATTAAATAAATACGCTGATATACTCAAAATGAATGATATTTCTTATATTTTGCTGATTATGCATAAAAATTGAGTGAGATTATAATATGGCACTTTGACGTTAAAAGTCTTGAAAATAAATTAAAAATAAGGAATGTCGAGAAGGAAATTACAAATAGAAAAGCGAGTTATAAAAGCGAGTTATAATTTTTTTTTATTGTTATATTCTAATTGATTAGAAGTGGAATCGCACATATATACAATAAGCAAAAGAAAAGAAATATGTAATTATTTTATTAATGTTGTAAATCATTTTTTCTGATGTTTTAGTCTCGGTTGGATTTTCATCCAACCCCGTACAAAATGTAAACCCTCTGAAGTTACAGAATTATTAATTTGAAATAAATGACGCGAAGCACGGAAACCATTCATATCGGTACATACAATGAGAGGGTATGATTTTTAAAACTTTTTTTAATTATTTCTTGGCTCGTTAACTTTAATCATTTTTGGCGAGTGTAACTTTAAACCTCGTGCGAATGCGTCGCGCAATAGTATTGGCATGCAAAAGCGCATGTATGGGGAAAAGTCGGGTATAAATCCGACGGCGCTGTAGTTTCTGGCACTGGCGAGACGTGGCCTGATCGTGGTCTCTTTCAATTAGACGACCGCGATGGTTTGGAAGTAACGAGCCACTTTCTACCCGTTTTCTTTCGAAGAATTAAATAGCAAACTAACGACTCCTATTTGAGTCACTTGGAGAAATATATATTCCTCGACGCAGAGAATGAAAAAAGATTCGATAAATCTAAAGTTTAACTATTTGGAGCTGTTGAAAAAGTCTGCTAAATGAGATAAAATTATTTGTATTTATTCATATTTAATAATTTACCGTTATATGTCTACATGCAAATAAATAGCTTTATAATACAAAGCAAATTATATGATAATTAAGTCCCTTCGGTATTTAATAAAAATAACAAGACATTTATCAAGCTAAACTCACAAAACTATTACGTTACTTAGTTACGTTGCAATGTGCACGTGCGTACGTTTGTAATTCAAATGAGCGGAAATTAACAATTTTTGTTTCAAGTGTTTCAACACGATGCTTCATTACTGAACATTATTAAACGAAACCTGCAATGCAGGTTGGTGGGTAGTTAAATTCTGCATATCGCTATCATTCTGTTAATTATAACGTCGCACAGCGACTAATTACAGCATTAATTATAGAAGCAATATATTCGCAAAGATATTGAGGATTGTGAAATAGATCATTGATTATAATCGGTATTTCCAATATTTCCGGCTTCCTTATTATCAAGTGAAATCACTCAAAGAATATCGTATGCTGCTTGTGCTTGTGTAATTATGCGAGATGTTTTATTATCGTTTTCATAATTCAAATCAATATATATTCATTCTTAGCTTTTAATAAGATGAAATATAATTGTGTGTGAAAGAGAGAGAGAGAGATTACGAGCGTGTATTCATTTCTTTCAAGCGTTTCATTTAATCAATCTTGATGTCTGGCGTTTACCTTTTCTGAATACCTCGCGCTGAAAACTACGATCCAGAACTTTTCTATCGCCGCATGTACGTACACCAAGCCGGGCTCGTACAAAGGCGGTGAGGTAGTAAAGTACTCGTATTTTTAGACGTCCCCTACAAGAGAGTACTCGTCGTGAATAGAAGTGGGGTCGCCTTTTGTCCGTCGCTGGTAATGAGCGACGCGCGACACTCAGAGTGGGACGAAACCAAGCTGGTATACGGTTGGGTCGGTTGGTCGCGGAAATGGACAGATCAGACACTTCTACGTCGGACGCCCGACATCGCCATATACCGGGAATGCTGGGGGAGAAAAACGAGACCATCTTTCTCTCTCGGACTCCCTTCGGCCAGTTACTATCCACCGGCGGCGACATATAACGAGCAACGGACAAACTCTAACGAGACTCGCGCATGGCTACCATTTCATTGCGAATATAGTCGGATATCCTTCGCTCGGCCGATTTCCGTTTTGCGAGCTAATTTGCCACAGCAGGTCAACCACGCGTTCCTTCATTCAGCGAGTGAGATACTCGAAACACAAATAGAAATTTTTTTGTAGGAATTTTCAAAGCGTTGCATCGTTAATGTATGATGGATAATTATCTCGATTATGAGTTTTTTTTTTTTTCAAAATGATGCACTAAATTTATAGAAATATATACACATGACGCTAAGTTTTAGAAAAAGATTCTCGAAAGTCAGCTTTAATCCCTTTTTGTGTTAACATTTAATTTCTATAAAATCTAGTAGTATCTAAAATGTTTTTTGAGAATCGTTTTTTATACACTGCGTAACTAATTGTAAGTTGTGAATTTCATGCAACTTTGAGAAAGTTACGATTTTGTATGCTCTCTGTTATAGTTTCAGTATCTTGTGTTACCTATATCTTGCGATAGATGTTTCTAGGAAGTTGAAGCTTAGCGCATAAATAATTTATTGACTTTAAACGAGTGTGTCAGATTATTTGTCGGGCAGTGTTTCATCAGTGTTTAGTAGAAAGTCGACGACGCACTCGGCAAAGTCAGGACGAAGTTCGACCGATGGAGAGTCACGCGATGCTTGTACTTGTAAGCGAAGACAATGCCATAGGAGAAGAAGAGAAGAAGAAGAAGAAGAAGAAGAAGAAGAAGAAGAAGAACAAGAAGAAGAAGAAGAAGTGGTTGGGGATCTGAGGAGGTAAGGAAGAGACGAGAGTGAAGGCTTTCTTATCTGAATTTCAAGTACCATGCCGTGAGAGGAACATTCGCGTCTTCTCAGAGATTTGTGGTACAGCTTGTAAAACTTTCGTGATGCCATCGAGATTAATTAATGCACCGATTTAAGCGCGCTGTTATCTTCAAGAGATATATGCTGTACGTAAAATAAACACACAGAGGTAGAAAATAATACATCACAAACAAGATTATTTTCTGACAAATATTAGATAATTCCGACAAATTATCTTTTCCCTTTCCAATATATCTCCGATATAATCGTACGATATACTGATTCTACAGTCATACATTAAATTTTATAACATCAAAACAAATGCATCAATATTTTATATGTCGATGTATTCTAAAGAATACTTTTAACTAACGAAATCGTATCAGAATCGGTGCCATTACTATTACTTATGGTGTTCAAATCCGTTTTATTTTCTCCAATAATTCGTGATCATTTAGCTGGTGGTGCACGTCCCTAAGACTATCAACTATTCTACGTCGTGCGGGTGCACCGATATAGTCTCTTATCTCAATTTCTAGCGGACTACAGAATGTAAGAAGTATGTTTTCTAACGGTGGTGGTAAGCCAGTTGTAGGAAACTTTCACGATATCGTCGAGAGCTAATTAATGCGCGTTGTAAGAGGGAGCAATTACCGAGTTGGCCCCATTTAATTTCGGAGGCAGAATAATTTCGAGGCTCGCTTAAGGTGGAAGTGGGTCGCGGAATGGGACATTAGCATACGATCGTGTATGCGACATCGCGTTAGTTTTTTTATCTCACTCTTCAGAAGTCACGTCTCGCTCTTCTCGGCTTTCTACTGGTATTTCCGCACGATTGCACCGCACAAACGCTGTCCTACGTTATAAATGTTGCTACTGCATAATGTAATTTACCATCGACATCGCTTAGGACGAGTTTATGAAAGAGCTTTACTTTACGATGATATTGCTAATGGTGCTTCACGTTTTACTCATTGCCGCATCGCGGATTCACGTTTAGCTGCATTGTTAAAGCGCAATCGACCCCTAGTAGAATGGTAAATTAATTAACATGAAATCTAAGTGCATTGCTATAATACGCTTGTGATGTGTACTTATATATCTCCTTATATTATATAAATTGATTGCGGTATTAACATTTTCCAAGCATTTCTAAACAATTTAGCATTTTATTTACAACTTTTGTAATTTCTTCAATTGTGCAATTTTAACATAATTAAAATTGTAAAATTACAAAAAGGATTATTCATTCCTGTCTTGATATTTTTATTTACAAAAATTAATTTTAATATTTTTGTTGGTAATAATAGAATTCCACTATGCAAGAAAAAAACAAGAATATTTAAAAAGAAGTAAATATAAATTTATTTTTCATTGAGAAAGCTCCTTAAAACAATTTATCATGTTGAAAAGCTTTGTATTCTGTTGAGATCTTACTTTTGCGTGCGGCTTGAGTTCGAATTTTCGGAAAATCCGGAGAGCGAGCGGCTTAGTGATCCTTCGCATAGAAACTTGAATGAACACGTAGGATTTTCGAACAGAGATCGTAATCTGCGGGTAGTGGGTTTCGGTGGTATAGTCGTAGTTAGTATATATACAGAGAAAAGAAAAAGAGAGAAAGGGAGTGAGTGAGTGAGTGAGTGAGTGAGTGGGAGAGAGAGAGAGAGAGAGAGAGAGAGAGAGAAGAGGGAGGAGGGAGAGGCAGAACACGCAAACACGTTGAAAGCAAATAAAGACGAGTATCGAGAGTAGATACACTTGTATTGGTGTTACGAGGAGCTAAGTTATATCATTTCGCAAAGTTGAACGCGCTAGCATGGCTTTACTTAAGCTCTCCTCTGGTTGCAATAACGAGTTTAACGCGCGGCTGTTGTACCATGATTATCTGTTTTACGATCCGATCGAATAATTAGCTCAAAAACTATTACTTAACTCAAATCCTTCTTGTCTTTTAAATATTCAAAAAGATAAAAAATAAAAGCACATCCCTTATATTACCACTAAAATTTTTTTCTCTTATATGTTATTTCTGGAAATGTTAAAAAAGTATATTTAATTAAAATAAAGTAAGTGTGTATACATAACATTAACAGAGATTTTAAATGGAATTAAAAAATTTATTAAATTAATATATAAAATGAGAGCGATTTTTTTAAGTCAAAATTTAAAATATTTAAAAAGTAATTAAATTTGAAATTACATGCAAATGAAATATTTTGCCATAAAACGTTAGATTAGATATGTTTGATGATTATAAATGATTTTAAATTATTTCTCAAATAATGTGTTTATATGATATTAAATCTTTAATCTAACTACCGTGTAGTTAAAGCAATTATATTTTTATTAATATTATATTATAATAGTCTTTAATTATATTAAAATAGATTGACGCATATCGCAATGTAAGTAAAATAAATTTGTGCATCACTTGAGAACATACCTTGTCACAAAAATTCAATCGGAAAAGAATTTCTGTCAGATTGTTTTTATTACTTTCTGTACTTTAACTTTGTGCAATTTATAAAATTATGCATTGATGGACTTCGTGGTATTTCTGACATTTTTTAATATTCTACATCGCAATGCGCGGGAACAATGGGAGTGCCAGTACAATGCGAAAAATTGTGTATATAAATGAATTCAGTAAAATACCATTCCACTTTGTATATTATAGTCGTGATTACTCTGTGTGTTTGAGGTACTGGCTTTTTATAGTACAAAATACCTTTGTAATAAACGTTAATATACAGTGTATACATTCTAAAATAAAGTTAAATTAAATTGTATAATGGAAAAGAAAAAAAAGTTGTACCTTATGATCTTCACAATTCATCTGCAAATTATTTTTTTATTAATCACTTAATTTATTAATCACTTAATTTATATTTTGCAAATTTCCATTTAATATATGAAGAAATGAAGAAACGAAATCAGCCCTCACATAAATATTGCGCACATATTTCCATTTTTAAATTAACTTATAATTTTGCATACACATAGCAACTATATTTTATACATTAATAAATATTTCGAGAAAATAAAGACCTCGGTATAGAAAATATAATAAACAGCACCAGGACGTAATTTATCCACAATTTCAAATCGATATTTCGCAAAAAAGATAGATATGGGAATTTTCAAAGGTATAGAATTATATAAAATTATAAAAATTATCAATATTACATTACGCAAAATTTTTTTTAAGATATAACCTTTAATTTATTAGATTATATAAAGAAAAATATTATATTAAAATGTTAGACATAACTTGAATTTAAAAGTATTATGGAAATAAATAAGAATAACAAGAAACTTTGAATTCTTCTTTCTTTTATTAAAGTAATATTATTAAAGTGATATTTGAAATTATAAAGAATTAAATCAAAATCACTAAATATTATAAGAACAACGCAATTTTTTTTGAAATGAGAATAATGTAACATGTTAAGTTTTACAAAAGTTTACCTTGTTTTGTACTATTTAATTCAGCGTTTAGATAGTTGGAAAATCACATAAAATAGCGAAAGCAATCGCTTTGTGTAAATGAACACAAATATGTACGTAATTCCACAATTCAACTAGATTTAAAACATATTGCATTCAATTCTATGTAATTTGATTGTCGAGAAATGCGGGTGTCCGTTGTCCGTTTCGTCATTGTTCGACATTTCAAAAACTATTTTATTAGGTAATTCGATAAATAGAGAAAATAGTACATTCGATAGATTGATACGAACGATAATACGCGTGATTTTAAATTGGCAAATTTTCCAAACGAATTAGGAACGAGAGCACACTTGGGACCTTCCGAATGGATGAACGGTATGAATGCTAAAATATTTTCTTTTTCGATTTGCCTCTGTTCCAATCTTTTCACTACACTGTTCTCGTTCTCTCTGCGACGCATTTCTTAATAAATGAATCACTTTAATCTCGCGCTCGAAGCTTCTCAATTTCGTTGATAAAACAAGATAATAATCAATATTACGCGAATTTATATACTTATACATTATACTTATATACTTATACATTTTCCATACAATTTTTCAGTTCAAAGTCATTTGAAATGTTTACCATTAACTTTCTTATAGTTGCAAAAATATGCTAAAAATAATTTTTATTAATATTTTAATTGTGTAAAATAAGTATATGTATTATTATTTATAGAACAATCTCACGTTCTTTCCACAAATGTAAATCGATTTAATTTTACATTAAGCATATTTCCAAATAACACAAAGTCTAAAATTGTGACATAAGACATTTTTAAGCCGGTTTTAAACATTTTTTGTTATCTGGGTTAATAATTGATGCGTAGAAAGATCCAATGTTGATGCGTACACCCTAAACATACAATAAAAATTACAGTGATGTCATTGATCATGATCGTCTGTTTGCTCAGTGCGATCGATGAGGCCAGGATACTGGCGGTATTTCCCTCGCATGATGTGAAGAGTCACTACAACGTGTACAAACCGTTGTTGAAGAGACTCAATGCGAGAGGTTAGGTTACGAGATTGTCACAGTGACGCACTTCCCTCAGAGAATTTGCTTGGTCAACTTCACCAACGTGGACCTTTGGTTCACTTTATCGAATCAAATCAATACTCTACCCTTAATGTCCCGATTTAGCAAGGTTTTCTAAATCTAAGAACTAACAGTTCGTAGAGATTTTTATGAACCTATATTGAGTGCCATGAAATGAAGAAGATTATCAATATAAGAAAACACTTGGATTTACTAGTGATCAAAATTTTTGCTACCGAGGTTTGCTTTTTGGATATCACCCAAGTTTTAAATATATCTGAAATAGTAAGTGCTGTCAGCTGTGTTGGATTATCGTGGTTGAACGAGATCTTAGGAATCTTGAGAATTCAAGCTACATCTTCAGCTCATATACCGGGCAATAAATTTACTTGAAAGGACGATTAATATGGCACTTCTACTGATCGTCAAGCTGGTTATTAGGTTGGGAAGCAGATGCACGCAATTTATCCTCAAAATTGTTGTTAGGAATTAATTAATGTCTATCGATATTACTATTTTTATCAACTAAAGTATGCGCCACACAGATGCTCGAAATTCCATTCAGTGCTATCAGAATTATGAGATTAACAAGTATCTACTTTATCGGATAAATGCGTTATCGAAATAATTTAATATAATGATGTACGTCTTCGCTGTAATTTAACTTTCTAAGTATATATATATATATATATATATATAAAATAAATAAAATATATAAATGTAATAATAAATAATAAATTTAGCAATAAGTTTTTAAGATTAAATTTGGGAAATTTGGGAGGATTATTTCAGATTGATTGCATTGAAAGTCCGACAACCATATTGGCACGCAATTATCATTTCTGCAATTAATTCATTCAAATGAATATATATAATAATTCAACATCTTAACATTCAGACCGTAGTGGCGCTTTGTATTTAAAGTAATGTATTTAAAATAAACACGACATAAACGGTCTTATTTCCAATCTTGATTATATATAATAAAAATGTAGACAAAAATAGAATTAAATTGATTATCATCACAAAGCCATGTGCTGAATTTTAAAATATTATCTATTAAAAATAGCATCGGCCTACGTCACATAATCGATGTCAGCTGAAAGTTAATTGCAAGTTAACTTAAATCCAGAATACATTCCGATTGGAGTTATAACATCGCAAGAAAATACTTTTTCGCACGATTTGTCCGACTTTGACGCTTTCCAGTTCAGGATATCATTGATCCTGACGAGCAGTCATCCGATCGTAAGTTTGGCACGTTCTCTGACGTCAGGAGTTAAGGAAATCGGAGGTATTCATATTCTGATATCGGGCCACTGCCCATGGATCTCCAGGATTATCTGGACTCTCAGAGCAGAAACGGCGTTATTTACTTTAGTCTGGGATCGCAAATAGACACGTCCACTATACCGAACCAGGTGTTTGCCGCCCTTTACCGAGCATTCGAGCAAGTACCGCAGCAAATACTGTGGACGTGCGCCAAAGAGAGAATGCCTCCGCTACCGTGGAACGTTAAGTGCATTGGGTGGGTGCCATGGCTCTCCGTATTGTGTACGTATAGCTTTTTTGTTTCTGTGAGGGATTAAATGTCGAAAGAAGCTTATCCACGAAGGTCACGAAAAGAGCACTCCCTCCTGCTATAGCATAAACCAAAGAAGATTCTTGATAATGGAGTGGATGTCGATAGAAAGAGTTTTCAAGTGTTCTGATTTCGTTTTCTTTTCTTATCATATATATTTCTTTGAAATCTACGAACAAATGAAAAATTCTATTAATTAATTTGATAATTATGATAGACTCAAATTTGGACTTTAGCGTAGTCTTAAAAGATATCACGAAAGACACACACATTCTAGTTTATCGTCTCTTTGAGATATCGTCTCTTATCTTAAAAATTTCATGTAAAATGTAGATATTATTTATTAATAATTCTTTATATCAACTATTAATTTTTCTTAGAGTTATCATAAATTTTTCCATAAAATGATTGACGAAATAAAAACATTTAGATATATTGCATACATTTTTTATTAATTATAAATATTTAAATCTAATCATAAGATAGCGATTGATTAGAAATTGCACAATTTTTAGTAGAGTTTATACTAATTTTACACGGAGATTTGTTTTTATTCTATGATTCAGATTTTTTAATAAGATCGCTCTTTTCAACTCTTCGTCGATTGCGTTATTGACAGCGTGGTATTTGGTAGCAATAAATCCCCACATTCATATATACGCAAAGAGAATAATGCGTATTTCCGTACCATCGGGCAAATCATTTATTTATTACGATATTATTATCCGGCGATCGCATAAAACCCATTCGAACTTTGCATTATCGTTAAATAATCCGCAGGTCAATTTGCACGAATATTGAACGGCTTTTAATGCCTATTACAAATTTACCGTTTGTTCTTGTTAAAGTAGCACGATGCGTCTATCAAGATACGCGAGATAAATCCTTTACGAAAATACAAGGCAAATCGAAATCAGAAAAGAAAAACAATCGATTTTAAACTGATTAAAAAATATATATTCTGCAAAGCACAATGCTCGTATTTCAAAATCATCTAGTATGAAATATTTTCTACATGTACCTAAGTATTTATACGTATATTCTCTTTCGAATCAGAGAAAATATTTAATGAGTGTCGCGCGATTTTCGATAGCAATTATACAACTTTATTTCTCGACCTTTTATGATTTGAAAGAGATAATCAATTGCTTTAGAAATGCAAAAATAATTGCATCTGTATCCATAGCATATACATATCGTCTGCACAATTCATACTATATTCAAGCGCAGAAACACTTGATTCGTTTTGCTTTTTTAAATTTTTTGTGAGGGTGCCGTTCGCATATACACCTGAAGGGAACAAATTATTTTCAAGTATTCAGTCGTTTTTCCTCTAAACCACTGTCGCATGACCAACGCTTTTCATGGAATTCCATTTTCGCTATATTATGCAATCAACCTCGTTATCCTTATTATGTCGTTTTATCCGTTATTATAGCTTCATTTTTGCGTTTAAATTTTAAATGCGCTATCTAGGAGTCATTGCCACTTGTAATGTTCTCCACTTTGAGATAAAAGATTGCAGAAAACTATTAAAATTTTAATTAGTTATGAACTGATATTAACTGATGAAGTTTCATTTAGAGAAATAAAATGGATATAAAAAAATTGAAATTCAAACAGAAGAGGATGTTGAAATTAAAGGGCAAATAATTCTCATTTCTAAAAATCAAATTCAATCCTTATTTGTAATTTTTTCGTAATATATTATATCAAAATTTAAGTGGACATCCTGTTCTCTTCTAGAGAACTAAATAATAATAATATTATTTAGTTCTAGAATTAAGATTCTTTTTTAAATTCTAGAGATTTTTATATTTAAAACTTGTGTAAATTATTAAAAATTCTTGTAATTTTATAATACATTTGATGTTATCTGTGCACACTGATTAAAGTGTTAAAAATCTTCTAATAAATTGCAAAAGAAGAAAAAAGTTATCGATACCGCGGACATCTATCGAAACCATCTGCTTCAATGAGTAGACAGGACCTATCAAGCATCTGTTGCAACAAGTTCTTAGAAGTCCGTCGGTAATTGTCAGATGAACGACCGTAATCTCAGATTAATTGAACCTCTTCCTCGTTACTGGAAATCCTGATATAGCTTAACATAGCTCGACAAAGACTAAAGACAGCTGAGACGTGGCTTTTTACACAGTAGAAAGACGATGACGGTAAAATTAAGTTTCTACAAATTCAAAGTACAAAAGGTTTTAGTCTATTTTATCTCCGTAAGATGGAATTATAATGAGATTCTCTTTATTTACTTGCAATCATCACCAAATTAATTATATCTTCAAAAAAAAGCATGATTTGTGAACATTATTACATTCGATAGGAGAAGTGGATATTTTATATCATTAGAGAGCAATACATTCGTTCGATTCATCAGTTTTTTTGAACCGATCTATGCGTCCGCAATGCATTTGTCATTTTTAGTTTTTATCCCAAACATATAACCGCCCTGAGTGAAGCGGAATAGTGCAACTGACAAAAATATCAGAACGCGATTTATTCATTCTTTTGCATGTGGATATTATTAAACGAACTGTCATGCCATTGTATTTACTGGTGTAACTACGCAACCGTATGACGTGAGGTTTTAAATAGATGTGTTTAGTACAATAATTAAATAAATTTCCACAATAACATTTATTTTTATATGAAAATGGACTCATCGAAAATGAGGTACATGTATTCACGAAAAAGATTCATTACCATTTTTTTGAAGCAGCCAATTTAATTGAGATAAATTGCATCGTTATTTTAACATTTACAACGACCCTTTGTTTTATCTTTAATATGAGTTATTCTACAAAACACACGGCGAATGGCTTAAGCATAACCGAGTGTGTACACTCGTACATACTCGGTTTCAGCAACACAATAGTGCCACGCCATTACATTAATTGTAAGAGTCATCTTATACTACGGAAAGAAGCTTTTGCATATTCTAGCCTTATATCACTCACACGCTTTATTATAAATGTGCAGGTGGCACAGAGAGCCAAAACAGGAAACCGGAAAAGCCAAGCGAGCGCGCTTGGCTCTCGTAGGGAGAATAAAAGCGCAGTATAAATTGGGGTAAAGCCGTTGGCTCCTTTGTGCCTTCTGTGAATGCAATTCAATAAAGTGTTTAGAGCGAAAGCAGCACAAAAGAAGTCTGGCGATAAATGACAATTTGCTGAAGTTGGCAATTACGGTGAAGTACGCTGCTCCTGAAAGGTGGGCTTAATGGAAAGTTGTTAGGAAGTAGGCAACAATAGAAGATAGACTGATAGAGAGACGTCAGAGTATGAACTCCTCTATGATTTTTTCCAGGATAATTTGCATGGTCAAGTGCTCGCTAGTGACTTCTACAATTTTACACTAAAATAACAAATTCCTCTTAAACCCAATTTATTCTTGTTACATTATTCAAGCTCTGTCCGATCTAAATGATTTATCGTTTTTACAAATCGGTTGTGTATGATTTATAAAGTTAAGATTTCTCGTTGATACTAAAATACTAGCTTTAATTTTCAAGCATAATATGAAAAACGCGTATCTGATGCAGTACCATTTTTAATTTTAAACAATGTTTAAAGAACGTTCAGTAATCTTTGTAATTATTTTAATAAGCTTAGTAAAACTTAGTTTAAGTTTAAATTTAACGAACGGATATCTGATAAAACATTGGAAAATTTAAAATTACCACAATACGCGTTTCCAGTTATTAATATTTTAATGTACGTATTGTGTGCGCATTGTAATATTTTAAATGAGAAAGTACAGTATTGTACAATAACAATATCGATTTCTAGCTCGTTGAATTATCTTTAACAAGCATTTCGAGAGAAATAGTTTTCGCATTGTTCCCTTACAGAATATTTTCGTGCCAAACTAATAACAACCGTGAAAGTTCTTGATTAGTCATAACAAATCTAATGAACTGACGGTTTGCGACACATCGTTGAATTTTCATTATCTGTAAACTGACAATAATATCGAGTAAATGTCGATATAATATCACGTGCTGAATGACAGCGTATCCGTTTGCGGAGACGCTTCCTTCCGTACTCGTTACATAGCATTTCTTTTTTTTTCATCGTCTCGTCGAGAGCAAAAATGGGACAGAACGGTTGCTGTGCATCTAATGAGCCTCTTGTTGCTATCAGACGAGAGTGCGGATGAGTATACCTGTTTAGTCTCACATCAAGTAGCGAGATGAGTGCGCACTCCTGTTGTTAAGAGAAATCGACAACTATATATCACTTTTTCCACAAAGAAAGATATGTTGCATCACACTATTCTAACTGCAACTAAAATTCATTCGCACTAGTTCTTAAAATAATCACATTTTAATAAATCAATTGATGTTATTATACTTGATATTGTCTTTTATATTGCTTCGCAAACAAAACCAGACACGGAACAATGTCTTAGATTATTGTAATGTTCATTAAGTTTCCTTGCAATTATCAATACATATAAACTGTCCTATTTCATGCGCGTGCGCGTGTGTGGATGTGTGTGTGTGTGTGTTTGTGTATATGGTATGTCATTGTTACGAATTCCTTTTATGTATGCTTCATATTGAATTTACGTTTCGAACTGTGCGCATAGTATGCACTACGTATGTGACAGCTTTCTGTCTATATCGCTTGAAGTTTCGCTCGCTTCTGCTTGAATAGGCAACGATCGAGCGGATCCGTGAAAGGCAAATACGCAAAATATAGGTTACATATCGCTTCGTTGCGCTTTTATGCTCATCGAACATGAGGTCGCAAATATTGAATCCTTTTTTAAGACATGGGCATCTACCCGTACGAGAGGTGAATTGTTATCGATGTCTCTTCCACAGTTTGCATTCTCGTCAAGCTCCTCGTCGAATCTTTTTTTCAGGATGATTGCTCGTACGTTTGGCAAATTTCCGCCGCGAAACGTTGTGAGTGGGTGAGGAACACTGAAGACTGCTATTCAAATTCGGTGATTCAGTACACGATACTGTTATTCTGCTACTTCAGATCCGAAAACGTGGCAGAGTTTGTTGGCGGCTTGGCTCCTGTACTTTTTTGGTTACTTTATTTATTCTTAATCTTGGGGACTACAGCAGATAATTTGTAAGTTTTAAGATTTATTTTGATCTGTTTGTAGATCATTTATTAAGAAACAAAATTATCGATGAATTTCTGCATATCAAAAATTCTCTATCAAATTATTTTGTATACTATTTGTCATAACGTATTTTTGTAAAAAACGAAATAAACAAAGTGGTAAATAAAATATATTTAAATGTAGATACTTGTAAAATTGTAAGGTTTTTAAAATAATGCTCAATCACGAGTGCAAATTATGAGACGTAAAAGCGAGTAACAATAAAATTGCATCTTTTCTTGGTACTGAAACTGAGAACTTTGGCCAAGTTCAATCTCGATGAAAACGTGTTACCGTCTACCGAATATAGATGATTACATAACTACAACGAATTTTGACTTCTGGCAACTAACCAAGCCAATAACCGAAAGATTCATGTTTTCCCGTATTTCAAACGTCTACGTTCTATGGAGTGGTTTCTTATAAAATGATAAATGAAAGTTTCTCTATTCTTTCGAGTTATACAAATATAGGGAAAATGGCAAATTGCCATGTTTGTAGAATCGCATCCAATAACAAAGTTTTGGAATCCTGAAAACCGTAATTTTCTAGTTGTATTTAAACACTTAAATATCGTTATTGTAAAAATTAGCTTTCATTTCAATGTTTTTTAATTTGTTAAATTATATGAGAACATGTACAAAAATTTATTATAATAATATATTGTCAGTAAGATCAACATAATATAAAATATAAGCTATAAATTTATAAAGCGATTTACCAAACTATAAAGATGTACTCGATATTTCGATTGCTTTTATGCTGGCAGCTTTTAAATCCCATATATCTTTAAAAATTGTTAAGATTTTTGTAGCATTTATTTTGTTGCGTTTAATGATAAAAATATGACGGTTCTTATGTTATTAAATTTGTTGGAGTTCAGCTTTGATGTGTGTAATCAGTATAATAGTTAAAACTCAGTTAAAGAAGGTAAATTTACTTTTCTGTAAATAACATACTTTCTGCATGCAGTAAAATAGCAATGTTAAATGTATACAGGATTAGTTTAATAATATATGCATTTCAAATGAGCGACTTTCAAATGTCATTTCCTTTTCAAGCTAATTGATTCACGTACTTTACGTTCCAAACGTTTCAAATAGAGTTGTTATACACATAATACATATAATTTATACATATAATTACATGGAAATTGCCATTCAACGTATAGATTTTAATGTTATGACTAAAAAATAAAATTTAACAAACCGAGAAATTACATATTATAGAAAAAATGTTATAAAAAATATATTACAATTATAAAAACAAGGAATGTCTATTTTAATAATATTTAAATCGAAAATTTAATTGGACTTTCCAAGACTATTCTTAGTCTTGTTAATCTATCAATAAATTCTTCATTATAGGGGATAAACTGAAATACTTTAGACATAAGTATTAGTAGCATTAATGATATAGATTCATTACGACGTTTTTATTTCCAGTTTTTGTCCAGCATTGGCAGTAATAGCCAGTGTAATGCATCTATCGGATAGCATAGCAGGGGTGACAATATTGGCATTCGGAAACGGCGCGCCTGACATCTTCACGTCCCTCGTGTCGAGAGGCGACGAAGTGATAATAATGTTCACCGAATTAATCGGCGCAGGTGTCTTCGTGACCTCGCTGATTGCTGGTTCTGTCGCGATAACTAAACCCTTTAAAGTTTCGCTCAGGTCTCTCATGAGGGACGCTTGTTTTTATATCGTTTCCATATGCTGGATAAACTACGTGGTGTGGGATGAGATGGTTTACCTCTGGGAAGCCATAAGTACGTCTGCTATCTTTATTTGAATCCGATAAGCTAATATTGGTTGACTCTTTCTCACTCTTGCCGCCATATACTACGATTTCTATTTGCCATTTTGATACTAATCGATTATATCATACAATCACATTCATAAATGCGATAAAATAAATTTTAAATTATTTCTTTTTTCTTTGTTGTTTTCATCAATTTTTATAACTCGACAATTGATAGAAGATTGTAACAAGCACATACTTTACGAAAAAAAATGTTTTATACACAAAAAAGATATCGCGAAAAAGAAATTATACAGTCTTTTTGTTCATATTACTATAAGATGTTATCGATTATTATCTCATGTAAAAGAAGGTACATAGAAACACGATTAATTATTATTCGTACTTTATATTCGAATGCTAATGCTAGTAATTTATGCATGAATACTTGAATAGAATAAATATGATCTCGATTGTTCCATCCTATGTCAATTGAATAGATGATTAACTCATATTAGTAATAAGTTCCAAACTTTACTTAAGCTAATTTTTGCGAACTATTAATAGATGAAAAACTTATAATACTGAGTATTGCGATATGTTTACATTTATGTACACATACACACACACATATATACATACATACACATATATATATATATACACACATACAATATAATATTATATTATTCAAATTAAACATTTAAATGCTAATTAAATGCTAAACAAAGTGATTAAATTGTGATATTGATTTTGTTAAAAATCGGAATAATTATATAGAGCAGTATTTGGCAAAATTGATATTTCACGTATCAAATTACGTCATGAGCGAGAAAGTTTATCTGCGGGAAGCCATAAGTGGTTTCATTCTGGAATAACGATAATTCTTCGGCGAATTTAATTAAGCTACGCCGCAGTTTCTCTCCACCACCTGCCTGACTGGGCTTGCAATCTGACTGTCGATGAATTTTTGCGGGATTCCGCGGCAAGGAATTCGTTTCACCGGGAAAACAGGGATTATTGTTGCAGTGGATAAAGTCCATGGAAATAATCTTGCGCCCGAACAAAGCAGAATAGACGGAAGCTATTATTAAGCCACGCATAAAGCTGCGTCGAATATCATGATTCATCTTTTTTCATATTGCACGATGCGATAGTAAATAGATAAACAGACAGAAATTCAATTTTTATTTATTTAGATCAGTATTTCTCAAACTTTTTCAGACCACTACTTTTTTAATTCTCTATCAAATTATTTCTAATTTCCCGTACTTCTTAGATATATATAATAATAAAATGATAATCTATATTATATACAATAAAAAATAAAAAAAATTTATACATTTATCAATATTTTTAAAAAATTACAAAATAAGAATTCCAATTATTTGCATAGTTATGCAATATATATATATATACACACACGCAGTTCTTATCAATATAATATAAAAAATATTTTATTAAAAAAAAATCTATGTACGTTTAAAATTCATTAAATATATTTTATATACTTAATGAACTTTGTTGGATAATGATATACAAACAATCTCATCAATTTTCTTGTTGTCTTCTTATGCCTAATTCTCTCTTCTAAATAAAATCAAATAATCCCAAGAGAAGTTTCCACTTTGAGAAATACTGATCTAGCTTGACAATTTGCCCGAGCAATTTTAATATATAATTAAATATAAATGACACGTAAAAAATTTTCGCTGTATCTATTTACTATTTGCTTCATTAAAAATTTTTTAAATGGATTCCTTTCCCGGCATTATTACTTTTCTGTTTTTACATTAAAAAGAAGGAGCAATTAAGATTTTTTTTCTTTAATTAGAACATGAAAAGGCGGATATTATCAAGTTTTTTTGCGTAAATCTTGCGAGCCAAGCGACATTAATGCTTCTTAATGCTGATATATTTTAATTGCAGGTTTTATTCTGATCTACATATTGTTCATTGTGGTGGTCATGATAATGCAGGTATATGACACCAGAGAGGAGACTCTAAAAAGTACGTTACAGTATTCTTCGATTCGCGAATCACGAAGAGTCTTTAGTTTTTACTTTTTATTTTAGACAATAAAATTTCGAAAACTCGTAACTTTTAAAAAGTACACACAAGTTTACATTTAACAATGTTTTCTTCGAATGTAAATAAAACTTTACTCTCTGCGGAAGTCTAATTCGCGAGGAGAGATATATTCCCGAGATACTTCTATGCTCGAAATTTTATGATCAGTGTTCAAGAACTTCTATTTCTATTCTAAAACGAGAAATATCTCTCTTCATAACCCATGAATTCGCTGCAATGTGAAAAAGATGACTAGCTCCTTCCTTATCGCCTACAGAAAATTTTCACCATACTAAGTATCGATCTCTTTTCCCGAGAACATTCTTATGTACTTTCAGCCAGAATCCCAAGTGTGCCCGATCCAGACGTCCTGCATACTTACTTGGCGAACAGAGACACAGGCGCCATTCCCAAGATTCCCGGTAAAAGCCGACCTTTTGGGTTACATGCCAAACTAGGTACCAAGCGTCGTTTTTACGACTCATCGCACATATCCTTATATCTTTAGTTCTTTTGAATTTTTCAATAGTCGAATTTTTTTCCGGAACGATGCGTTTTTTTCCGCTTCGTAAGTAAAGTGTTCTGACTTCTACTCGCGCATGTTTAAGATGTTGTCAATCATTTACAAGTAAAGCTTGAATTGTAACATTAATTCTTTGCCAATTATTTTACAATTATTATCTTCACTGTATGCATTTGCACGTTTAGCTCATAGTTTGTAATCAAATATGTGTAAATATTTTTAATATATGAGAAGTAAATTTTTGATATTTGTTCTATTTTTTTTTGTTTAAAATCAAAGTTTTAAGTTTTTAAGTATTGTGGATTTAGTTTGTTCTTGTTTTGAAATTTTCATATATGATTTAATTTTAATTTTTCTTTGTACTGATATATATATATATTTGTATGGACTAGATATCGCAATCGCTACGGAGCTAGAAAGAGCCAAGTTACGGAGAGGTTCTGTCCAGTTAAGCCCGGAAATTAGTGACTATGTTTCCGACCGACCGAAAGGTCTCTTCAGAGAATTTTTATATGATGTCAATCCAATCAGCAAAGAAGATTGGAAGAAATCGGGAATATTGTTTAAGATTGTCTTGATCATACGTTCACCCGTCATGCTACTGTTACAGTTGTTTATACCTGTCGTAAATCCTACCGTTGAAAAACGAGGCTGGTCAAAGCTACTAAATTGCTTCCAGTTATGTATAACACCTACGATAGCACTATTTTTATTAAATGGTTAGTTTCATTCATTTATACTGCTCGTAACAATATAATATATAGATAATTATAAATCAACATTAATAATAAGCTATTTAAGATAAATTAAATTGTAAAAATGCTTTTTAAAGTTTTAACTTGATAATCATGTATGTATTTTTTGAAAAGTTATTTAAAACAGAAGATAAAAAGATATAACCGGAATTTATTTTTTTATTAAAATATTAAAGGTTTTATTTATTATTTTTTAATATTTCTTCCATGCATTCTCTTCTTGTGAATAATTTTCCATGATATTATAGAAATATTCTCCGTAATATCTTCCATTGCAAAACGATAGATATGAAATCCAGATGAGCAGTCAATAATGCATAATCGTCATATCGACACTTGACGTGGTACCGGCATAACAGCCGGTACCACTCAACTTCAATTTCATTTTAACTGTTTTATTGCAGTTTGGCAAACGACTTTTGGCAATGTGCCGCTAATACCGTTAGTCCTCGTTGTCGGTTCCACAATTGGTGTAATTGTATTTCTAACGACACACGTGGATCGTGTTCCAAAATTTCATAATGTGAGTACTCTTCTTTCTTCTTGTACGGATAGTAGGAATTTTTTAAGCATCTATTATTATATTCAAAAATACGGAAAATCCATATTCGACAATTTATTAATAGCCAAATGTGTTGAGAATTAATAATATTCCAGATATTTGCATTTCTCGGATTTTTGGCTGCCATGTTGACAGTTTATTTAGTGGCCGGAGAAGTCATGGGGGTACTTCAATGCATAGGATACGCAAGCGGTATATCTGATGCCATGCTAGGAATCACTTTTCTTGCATGGGGAAACAGCATCGGAGGTGAGCAACATGAAAAATGTTTCTTTTTTTTTTAAGTTAAAGAAGTGTATGTGATAACCCAAAATATAGTTGACAAGATTGTACTTTCTTGAATTAACTTTTCAAATACGATAAAAGAAACAATATAACATAAATTGTAATAATCGTTATGGCATTTTTCGATAATTATATCTTTTTAAAGTTTCCAATTAATGTTTCGTTCGTTAATAATAGTGTATTCGAAATATTTATATCAGCTGAATCACTGCTTAGATCTAGTAGCGAACGTCGCTATTGCCAGACGGGGATTTCCACGCATGGGATATGCAGCTTGTTTCGGCGGGCCAATGTTTAACACTCTACTGGGACTTGGACTGACTTATGGCATCGCTGCAGCCACTGATCCTGAACAACATACCAAGATTAGAGTCGGCAATATGGCACCTGGCTGTATAGCTTTTCTCCTGTGCTCACTAATAGCTACTATAATTTACCTGAACATCACGGGAGCTACCGCACGTTACTCTTACGGCGGTCTCTTATATTCAATCTACTTTGCTTTCATTCTCATACAATTTTTAAGTGAATTCCACGTTATACATCCACTTGGCACTGATCACAGACCTGATGTATAAAGCTACTACTATCTATGGCATTTAACGTATTGCTTTTCATATAGTTGTATCATTATATATATAAATGCAAAATAATAAAAGGTCTATTTGCAATTAGTTGAGAATCATCCCCTATTTTTCTCTATTTTCACAACGTTAGTGTTGCAGGATAAGATGAAAGAGTAAAAAGAGTAAAAGTAGAGTAAAGAGTAAAAAATATGGAAAAGCGCATCTCTCATGAATTATGTTAAATGAGTCAAGATTATATGGATAAGAGGAAAGATGCATTTTTAACATAGAGCGGAAGGCAAGCTTCGTAGGAAAACGTTCGGGCACCAGATATATACGCGAAGGAAAAGACGGGCTGGCGAGCGACGTCAGGTCGTTTTTAGACATTTCCCTAGAGAGAACGAGGTGTCCCGTTTCCGACCGAAACCGGTTAGTATGGCTACCATAACGCCGAAACGGAAACCACAAGTCATGAGGCGGTTAGGAGTCTTGGTACGCGTCAGTTTTAAATTTTACATTGCGCCGTATATCATGGTAACCTCGAGTGCTACACAGACCTTCGTAATTGAATCTGTTATTAGGTGAGGGACATAGTTTCTATGTGCAAACATTTCTTACACGTTTCTCATTTTCTTTCAAACGCAATAAAAGAAGTGGACGTTAAATTATTTTTATCCTTTCATATCTGCCTTCGCCTATACATAAACATCCGTTTAATCGATCATATCATGAAGAGTGTGTCCCACTTCTGTCATATTGTCTTGAAATAACTCTTCTTTGACAAATTTATCGTCGATTTATAATCTTCAATAGAAATATTAAATAATCCATATTTTTTCTCGCAACAATTAGTCATTTAATTTTGTAGTCACTTAAGTTTCTCATTGTAAGAAAAAAAATAGATGATAAAATATTCTTTAGTTAATCTCATATAGAATTTATGTTAACAAAACATCGATTTTTAAAACACAATTATAAAACAAATTTCAAAATTCTAAACAATTAAAAATTATGGCCACATAATACTAGTTTAATAATTTAAAAAATTTCATGTTCAACATACATAAAAGAATAGTTTTCTATTCGTAAAATATGTTTGTCATTGAATATCTTTTATAGAAAATAGAAGGGAGTCAAGAGTAACAGATGTAACATTGACGTTATTCGACCTCTTCCACACCTTTTCCACTTTCTGTCTCCTTTGCTACAGATATTGCCGGAGAATTGCTCCTGCTAGTCTCCTTCAACGTGTGTACCAAGATAGATCTCCATTGTCTTTACGCGAAGTTTAATTCCGAACCTCTACCTTCCGTTTCCCTTTTGCCCTATCAAAGTACCGATAGAACGATGAACAAGGAGAGAGATAGACCAAAGTTTTGCTATTGTAAAATTTGGATCTCCTTTATGTTAGTATCTGCGTACGTAAAGAGAACCTATTATTGAGAAGAAGCTTTAGCAAAGACTTCACGAAATAGTTTTCTTTATGTATATTGAAAGGATACGAAGGGATTTATCTTTAAGTCAATGTCATGTTTAAGTCAATATACCGAATTCAAGTTATATACTTGTTATCACTTTTGTTTCTAAGCTTTGAATTTTGATATTGTATATTGGAAGAATACAAAGAGATTTATCTTTACCATTTAAATCAATTTTTCCAATTCAATGTATTATAATAATAAATTATATGAGTATCATCTTTGTTTCTGTGCTTCGAATTTTGATTACAGCATGGTCGACATGTGACAAAATGTGCGCATCCGACAAATTCATTATTCTCAATTAATTTGTCGCACAGAATGTAGGCGCGACAACACCTGTTGTTCCCGATATACATAAATAGTATTTAATTGTGTGCAATTAATGTTCATCAATATAAAATATACACCCCATTTAACATTTGCCAGAAGTGTATGTTGTTGAACGTTGTTGAAGAGAGTCACCAAAAAGTATACATAAAGGATTTAGTTAAATATTTATCTTGATCAAATTAATCATTTCGTTAAAATGAAAAGCTATCAATTACTAGCATTATGCAACAGAATGTTCTATTAAAAACATAAAAAAAAATATTTTAAAAAACATAAAGTATCAGAAATATCAGATTGTAGCATAATGCCATAGCATTATTATATTTTTTTCTCTCTCTCTCTCTCTCTCTCTCTCTCTCTCTCTCTCTCCCTCCCCTTCATCGTTCTTAAGTATTCAAAAGTCAATGAACAAGTATTAAGAATCCATTATAGAAATTAAGTTGGCAGACAATTGTCTTTTAGAGATACAGACTTCCTTATATATTTAGCTCATTATTTCTTACCGCATTTTATCTAATTATTTTTGTGTTATATTAGTCATTGACAATACCGAAGATAAATTTTCATAGCAAGTATTTTACTTTTTAATGAAACGAAAATTTGCTGACGAATATTGAATAAGTTTGTTTGAAAGTAAAGAAAACTTTATCGAACCATATTTTAGAGTCGACCCTTCGTCTAGACGAAAGACTGGATCGGTGCCCAGCATCCGTAGATAAGATTCCTGTCTAGCCTCTTCCGTGCCAACGCGAGCTAACGACCCTCTCATCCGGATCGCTCGTTCAAGAGTAGCAAACGCAGAAAATATTCAACATTACTAAATCGAGAAACGTAAGAAAGAAACATTATCGTTTTTTTTTTGTAACGTCTATAGATACGATTTCTATTCATAATGTTTAAAAAAAGCATAAAAATAATTCTGCTTCAATATAAAAAGACAGAAAAGTATTAATAAACGCACAAATATAAATTGTAACAAATTAAATTATTTAAGTATATAATCCTTTCTCTCTCCTCTTTTAAAAAATATCATCAATTTATACATGTATTAAAACATCATATTAAAATAGTACTCGTGGCAGTGAACTCTAATGTAGTTTAATGTTAAACGTTTGCCCAGAGTACACTTCGCCGACATATCAATTATCTACTTTCGTGTAACATTTATGGTATTATATTACTCTCCGACAGCGCAGGTATCGTTTAATCATGGACGGATATGGAATTAACAGCTAACAGACGATTAATTAATCAAAATTAAACATGTGCCTACGTAAAATGTAATATTTTTGTGTGTATACATATATACATATATATAATATATATACACACATATGTGATTAATTCGCATACGAACATAAAGTGTACGATAGATATAATCGTGGTTCATCATAAATTATCTAGTTATGCTGAATGTTCTCAAACGCTCGGGAACTCAATAAAGCTCGGATGCCCGACTATAATGTATAACATTACTTTTATTTTGATGGCATCGAGGTCTATGAAACCTCCAATCGATGCTCGATATCAAGACTAAATAAAGTATCTGCGCCACCGTTATTACTTCCGGCAAACTTCTGTCATTAATTCGACTGGAGGACTTTAAAGGGAAACGCCGCTGTAATATCTGTCTCGTGTTTGCCGTCGTTCAAGTTTTTATTCTCACCGCAAAATAACTTTTGAGAGATATGTTCGATTGCAGCTCCACTTATAGCACTTTTATATAACGTCAGTTTCGTACAAAAAAAGTCCCATTTTTAAAAGAGATACTTTATAACATGTCGTTTTAATCTAAATAACTCGTATTTCATTGAATTTTTAAGAAGATTTTAAATAAAATGACAAGAAACAATTCCAATTCACTTTTTATCTTAGATTAATTAATTCGTTTCTGAATTGACTATCACTTCATTAATTAAACAGATATATGTGTCCACACACACACACGCGCGCGCGCATAAAAATACAAATAAATACAAATAAATATAAATAAATTATTTCGTGGAAATAATTAAAAAAATGTTTAAATAAATGAGAAGTTAGTATTAGAATCATCAGTAGAGATGTAATAATGCAGTATATATGCTAATTTAATTTTAAAATATTAAATTTGCAATACGAGCTAAGTTTTATTACATATTGGATTTACAAAAATTATTACGCTATTCATGCACTCTTGCGTATATATTTGCGGATATACGAAGTTAAAAATAACGACAATAACGACGATGTCGCATATGCTCCGCTCGATTTAACTCCCGCGTTAATGCGTGCTACGAACGATAACGTTTTACAGCATTGCAGACATTTGTTACATATACATTTCAATGATTTGCACAAATGTGCGCTTCGGTCCAAAAATTAAATAAAATGCACAAATTGTACGTACATTGCTGGGACATATTTATTCACGTGTTTATATAACACCGTAGTGCAATATGCAATGTTTAAAGAATTTTCCCCCACGTGAACAAGATTTAACTGATATGTCGATACGATACATACACATTGCAACGATCTCATTTCTCATTTGCCTCCGCCAAATGATCTCAGCCTCCACTTCGCGAAGTTTGATATTCTGCCGGGAAATATATATTGTAGTCAGATAGAATATATTACACTTGTGAGATATTATGCCCATATTACTTGCGCCAGCCAAATAGGAAATGGCGATGATAAACTGCATGCTTATACGTAATTCGAATGAGATAGACCAATACTGCTAGGCTTTTTACGGTTTACATCGATTTACGCCAATGATTTATGACGAGTTATGGCGCATTGCTGCTTATACGCCACAACTTTCTATACGTTGACAGAATTTATAATTCAGGCATTACAAGAAATTTAGCTTCGATGTACGAAGGTCATGTATGTGGTACGTTTGAGTTGAGACGGTAGTCCGGATTCTGCTGAATCACGATTTCATGAATTATTGACGATAGCTGAACTGGAAATTGATTTTCTGATGTTAGCAGCGGTATCGTATTCGCCAAACATTTTTTATTTCCAAGCGTTATGTATCGAATGTTTTGTGTTGATGACACAGCTCGACTGTCCGATATCCGGAAAAATTAATCTCTTTGCTGAAAGATCAATACACTACACAATATCGTCGTCAATGAATAAGTATGGATATAAAGGACAGAATGTAACAAAAATTGCCGAACACAGGCAGATATATTGTATTTTGAAATAGCATATTTATACTTGTTAAAAAGACAAACAAAAATATAGAGTAATTCTAAAATAAATTGTCAAACTTTGCAAATATATTTTTAAATTATTTTAAGATTAATTTTTTTCTGTATTTATATTCGTTAATATTTAATCGAGTTTTGTTCAGTTAATTAAAATATATGGAATGAATCAGTTAAATAAAAGACAAAATGATTTTTTTACGTAAAAGTTAATATAAGAATTGCGAATTTCCATCTGCATTTTATGCAATGTAGTCGCATTGCGCAAAATGCGAAGAATTGAGAAAAATAGCGTTAACGATATCGAGCTCAAGGGAACAGGCATTTAAGGCCATAGTAACAAATACTACTTTGGAGAGAAATGGTGAAATCGAGAAATACTTAGGTGATCGTTAGGTCTGATCGCAAAGATCGACGAAATTACGCTTGTTGTCACAGAAACTAGTCGTTGAAATGCTCAATACATATTGACTTAAAATAAAAAGATAAATGATAGAATAAAATCGTTTTTAATTCATAATTTACTAAGCAAAATTATTTCCCATTTTGCATGCACAATTTTTTATTTCAATTAAATAATAGATCAAAAATTTGTTATGTTGTTCTTAAACAGAACAAAATAAAGAGAAAACGTATGTGCATAAGTAAAAATTTATTGAAGATATATCCGTAATTTTTTATGTGCATATAAAATGTATCTATGCGTTAAGCTACAGAATTAATGCAATCGCAGCTAATTTTGAACAGAATCGCAATCCCAGCAATAATATCAGGATAACGTGAAATAATTGGGCATTGAATGCGTTGACGCATACAAAAATCGATAATCGGTCGTATTGCTGTTAAACAAAAACAAATCGACCGAACAGTACTTGAAATAGTAGAAATAAATTCTTGTGACTCGCAGTAGAATTTAATAGAGGACCGAGATGGCTTATCGCTCTGACGGCTCGATACCGCTAACTGTCCAAAAAACATTGCTATTTCCTGATTTTATTATCCCGTCGTTTCTGTATTCCCGAAAAATCTCGTATGTCGTTATATGTAACGAATGAATACATTTTAATTTTCGTGCCCACGCGCTTCACGAAAAATAACACAATAATAGCCGCTGTTAACTCAGCAGCAAATATGCATCGATAATCAATAACAACATTTTATAACTTAAAATTTTGCATTGCCAATAATGTACATTTATGGATTATAATTCTCATTTCTGCTTTCTGTTTATTTATGGTAAATAATAAAAAATGTAAAATAATTTACAATTTAGTCATTTAATTCTGACGAAAGCAACGTGAAATGGATAATATATAACATAAATACTGTATTCGATATTAATTAATATGAAACTAGCACACACAAGAATATTCTTTATTGACATAATTTTAATCTTCTATGATAAACTGTTTACGTCGCACGAGATAACCTGGAATAAACTGCGCAATTTACAGTAAGCAAAAAAAAAGGATAAAATGGAGGATGCTCAATTTATATATATATTAAATTAATTGAAAAATATGAATATATAATTGACAAAAAGCAATGCTCTGCAAGAAATATAATCAATTTATTTTTGTGGGAATGTGAGAGATTACCGATGTGAACTAATGCCGCTTCTCGCTGACAAAAGTGTACTTCAAATTTCATGGCGAATAACGTTACGCGTTCACTCTCCGCCAATTCCAAGACCCTTTATATCAAGCGAGTAAATTGGGAAATATATTTACGAGCAAGCGAAGTAATAACTTTAAGGAAAGAGTTCCAAGATTTGCTGAGATTACGTGTTACGTGTATGTTATAAGCACTTAACTCACATACTTCAGTTTGATGTATGCACGCTTTTGATTACATTTATATATCAATGTCTTGCATTTCTCAATGATACACGTTTACGAAACTACTTTGAAAGAATAAAAATATAAAATAAAGAGGAGAGAGCTCTGAGAATAAATTTAACGTAGCAATTTGCATTTTTTATTAATTATATGTGTACAAATATATTTTATTTGCGCATTAATAACTGCTGTTAATTGGCTTTTTCATTTTCAATGTTCGGAAGAATAATTTCTATCGAAATATCGCGGATTACGTAAATGTCGGTTTTAATACGGTAATCCTAAAGGCGCGGAACGCGATTCGCCAATGAGTGCATCACAGAGCTGCAGCGTCAGCTAAGGATGCTCATGTTTTCCACCGGGAAATAGAATTTTCACTGCTGCCGCGGGGACTATAGTTTATAGTTTCATGACGGAGATAAACGAGGAAAGTCGATACGACGCCGGTGAAAGTCGACAGTTGGGACGAAACGAGCGGGATGTATTAATTGCCTCGAATAAAGGAGAACGCTATGAACAAAAGCGAGATAGGAGGATCCCCAGTCTCGGAGAAAGAATAAGGGCAAGCATAACGTTTCAAGAAGCCCCCAATTCAGCGAAAAATATCGTAAGAACAATCAGATTAACTGTAAGAGTCTGCTCTCGATAGTTTTATAGTTACTCAATAGTTTTATTATTACTTCTTGTAAGAATATGTGGTTGGAATATTGGCGATTAGTGTAATTTATTAATGATAGTTGAATTCTTATTTTAAAATATTATGTTCATAAGTTTCTCCTAGATATATATTTTTCATTCCAAATTGGATCTAACACTTATTTCGGTATCTATTCGGCATACTATTTCGTTCAAATATTTTTTTTTACATTAATATTAAACAAATTTTGCAATGTGATTTTTCGATAATTTCTCTTCGCCCGTATCTCGGAAGTCATCGAGAAGATTCGAAATTGGACCGATGCTAAGGGGAGGTCGTCCGATCGTAAAAGCTACGGGAATCAAATCGGGAAACGCTTTACGAAGCTGACTGCTATCAGATTCGCTAACTTTTACGACTAGTCGACGCCACTGGTAAACGGAGACGTCGATGTGTTCGCATTTCCCAAGTCGGTGGGATGTAACTTTGGAAATTTTACGGAACACTGAGATACACAAATGTTTAAAGACCACAAGACAGTGGTCGAAAGCTAATTAATGTTGTAAACTAGTTATAGGAAGAGATATACGTTTCTCTCTCAGTAGTTCTCTATATACATATAATATATAAAAAAGAATGTATATTCTCTAAATTTCTTGGAGTGAAATCTCACTCCAAAAGAGTTAAAATACTGCCATTATTAAAAAAGAGTGAAAAATTTGCACTCTTGAATAAGATTTTCACTGTTTTTTTGGGAGGAGGGAGGGAGATGAGGTTCATTCCAAAAGGAAAATAATATTCCTTTTTTGAAGTGAATCTCACTCCAAAAGAGTCACTTTTATTAAAGTGTGCAAATTTTTCACTCTTTTTCAATAGTGGCAATATTTTAACTTTTGGAGTAAGATTTCACTCCAAGAAATCAGAGAGTACATATATAGTTCAGAATTCGCGTAAACCCATCTTGTCGCTAATATGTAACTTTTTAATTGCTTCTTCCTAATTTGTTATTTTGTTTTAATAATAATAATAATAATAATAATAAGTTATCATTAACAAAAGATTTCATGTATTTCGGAAGCGTTCATTTCAAAATCGTTGAAAATTTAACGACATATGAAAAATTAAAAAGGCAACGTGGGTGCTGAAAAAGAAGATGTGGTATTCTTGTGGAAAGTGACGAGAATACGCATGGGAATGGTGAAAATTTTTCGTCACGAGATTATTATACGTATATATAGGTTTGAAGAGATGCGGAGAGTAGAATCGTGCCGGGAGGAGAGGGGGAGGGGGGGGGGAATATTGTACGCCATACTCGAGCATAAGATTTATCTCTACGAAACTGTAGCGGCTCTCGCCCGCATACAATTCGAGGGAATATCGTTTCCGCGCTGAGCGCGCGGCTTTTAATTAAATTGTATATTCGTGCGGACGTCGACGAATAAATTCTCTGCAACTGACGCGTGATCGTTACCGGCAGGAATCGCTTCAGAGCACGTCGACGTCTTGATGCAATCCGTGCGTATCGCAGCCACCTCTGAGAAGCGAGCCTCGTCGAATTCTTTTGTGCCGACAGCCGAGCGACGCTCAATAGGAGGTCTAAGAGGCTCCGTGGGAAAGGACCAGTAATGAATTTTTAATTGGCCGCCCCGTTCTCTTCGATTCCCGTAGAAATATGAATTGTCCGAGTCGCGTTAATTGCTAATTTATACAGCACTTGAGATGCTAGTTGAATTCCGACGTGATTCCTCGTGCACTCAGCTCTCTTTTTCATATTCCGAACGGTGCCTTAATCATTCGACGATATTTTACGGGCAACGTAATTTTCACCGGCGTAATATTGATTTCCGGAAAATTATGATTACTCGGTAAGTACATTGATTTTAATAACGACCGCTCTTGCTATTGTGGTACAACAAATATTATGATTTCTGTGGTAGCTTTACTGTGGTAACCGATGGTTCTAACGCGATGAGTTAAGACAAAAGATATGCATACTTTCATTGAAACCTGCAATTTTATTTAAATTGGAATATATTATAATGTTAATTAATTCGCGTTATGTTCAGCTGTTCTCAACTGCAATCTCAAAACTTGGCTACGTATTAATGTCACTTACGGCTAACGTTGCTTGCTCCCATCTAATTATGTCACATTCAGCGTTATGCAAAGTCTGTTCTTAATTAGCATTAATTAAGGGCAATCGCGCTGACGTGACACAAATTATTCGCTTCTTATGTAGTCACTGAGAAATTGGATTAAGATATTTAATAATATATCGCGAGACACTTTCTCCGTTAAGTTATTTTCTAACGTTAGTAAAAGTTTAATTAATGTTCTTATTGAAAGTCAAGAGTGACGGGCAAAGATATACTTTTAAATGCATATGTAAAAAGAGAAGTTTTCTTCAGAGAATATGAAATTTTATTATTTTCAAAATTTAATAAAATTTCTTTCTTTCTTTCCGTCATCGTTAAGTGAATTAAATAAAAATAAACGCAAAGTCATTAAGATGTAATATTAAGAATAGTTAATATTACAAAAATCAAGATTAAGTATTCGACAATTGTACATCACAATTTAATTCGAAAATTCTGAATATCTTTCACAAAGGACATAGAAATATAACCTCATAAGTCTTTGACAAGAATGGCTCGTAACCACTTGTCTAAAGATGACTGACCACATTGATAATATTGTAGTTAGTTATTGTGGAATATCAGAATTGTGGTGCAATCTCTCAAGTGCAGTGTCGTAAACTCGTCCAACTGCCTTTATATCTATTACTTAATATTGCTTAAAATGATATCACAGATTAAACAATCACTTTTTAAGTGTGGTTGCAATTAAATACGCTACATAAATGTATAAAGGTAATATACTGAATATACATATACTTTTGCAATTATATGAGAACTCATAAAAATTAATCTTTATCATACATTCGAACTGAGACAAAAATCACATGATAGGAAAACGTTGTAATTTCCAGAATATTAATTACAGATGTGTGTGTGTGTGTGTGTGTGTGTGTGTGTGTGTGTGTACGTGTGTGTGTGTGTATACATAATAATACTCGAGTACGTAGATTCAAATGAAAAATTGTTATTAATATTTTATACGCGCGATAAGTATTTATAAATTGATCTATATACATGTGCGCCTGTTTTTGGAAACTCTCGATCTAAATTATCGATTAAAATACTATACGGTGTAATAACAAAAGATACACATTGTTGAAGCCTCAGCTTTAATCCAGTGCTTTTTCTCTCCCGTAACGCCCATCGTAGTAGGCGAAAGCACTGGGATGCTATCGAGAGGGCTATTTTGCGAGTGGATACCTAACATTCCCTCGGGCTACCATAGAACGTTCGCATGTACGCAATCTGCAGCGCGTTAATGCGCGCGCAACTGTCTCCATATGCGTGCATAAGACCGACATATACGCATATATGTGTGGGCGTTAAAGCAGGATTTCTCAACTTATAATTTATCTATTTGTCGTAAACAGAGGAAAGTTAAATAATAGATAGTTAAATAATACAATTAAATGCTCACTTTGTCATACTTCATTAAGACGATTTTTTAAAACTTTGTAAATCTCTCAAATGCAATTTTTTAAATATAATTTCTTATACAGTTAATGTTTCCAAATACCATTAATTATGATCCGTTTAATGTGATTCGCTACGAGTTGAGTAACGATAAAAACTAAGTTTTATGATGTCAAGCATTTTCGCTTCTCACGTGAAACAAGTAGGAAAAACCGGGGTCAGTTGACTATATAGGTGTAAGTAGAATAATCGAGACTACATTAAAAACAAAACACGCGTAAAGATGTCTGAGCACACAGCAGCGACTACCGCCGTAACATCTTGTTGCGAAGACGTCTATAGAAGTTATGCCATAATTTTAAAAAATCGTACACCTAAGTAAATATTTTTATTCTTAAAGTTTTTGTTTTACAATCGTATATGATTGTCTGAGATATTTGATTTCTACTTAGATAATAAAATTATTAATAAATATAGTTTTTAGTTAATAAAGTTCAACAGATTTTTTTTTGTTTATGTGTCTTTGTTATCGTATATTGTTAATGTTTTTTTAAAAAATAAACGGATGGGGATAGTAGACTAACCATAGCATGGACTAGCATGATTCATTTAGTGACGACTCTTATAGTACTTACTCAAAATTTTATTATATTTTTTTTATTTAAAGAGATTTTCCTCAGTAAATGTTATATAAGTTTAGTTCCCTCATGTCCAATCTCGAAAACTAGGCTCATTCCACGTGTTTTTGCACAAAATGAACAAATTTTGCAAAAAGAAGCATTGTTTTGCCTTGAGAAGTGAATGTTTGTGTTTAAAATATATTTTTATGAAACGATAAAAACTAAGTTTTATGATGTCAAGCATTTTCGCTTCTCACGTGAAACAAGTAGGAAAAACCGGGGTCAGTTGACTATATAGGTGTAAGTAGAATAATCGAGACTACATTAAAAACAAAACACGCGTAAAGATGTCTGAGCACACAGCAGCGACTACCGCCGTAACATCTTGTTGCGAAGACGTCTATAGAAGTTATGCCATAATTTTAAAAAATCGTACACCTAAGTAAATATTTTTATTCTTAAAGTTTTTGTTTTACAATCGTATATGATTGTCTGAGATATTTGATTTCTACTTAGATAATAAAATTATTAATAAATATAGTTTTTATTTAATAAAGTTCAACAGATTTTTTTTTGTTTATGTGTCTTTGTTATCGTATATTGTTAATGTTTTTTTAAAAAATAAACGGATGGGGATAGTAGACTAACCATAGCATGGACTAGCATGATTCATTTAGTGACGACTCTTATAGTACTTACTCAAAATTTTATTATATTTTTTTTATTTAAAGAGATTTTCCTCAGTAAATGTTATATAAGTTTAGTTCCCTCATGTCCAATCTCGAAAACTAGGCTCATTCCACGTGTTTTTGCACAAAATGAACAAATTTTGCAAAAAGAAGCATTGTTTTGCCTTGAGAAGTGAATGTTTGTGTTTAAAATATATTTTTATGAAACTTTTATTAATATATAGCCAAAGATGTAGCTTAAAATACATTATCTTTATTTTAATAATCTTAATCGAATTACTCCGGTCCCGAGGCTAGTTAAATCAGATGGGATGCATTAGAAAAATGCCTTTTTTTTCATATTAGTTATCAGTTTCCCCTTATTATTAAAATATTATTAAGTAGTCAAATGTATGTAGTAACTGGTGTAGAATTCATTTTTTCGATAAGTCTCTTAATTTCGCCTGTAAACATTCGAAACTGAAAAACGAGTCTACTAGTCTCGGTCTCCCTACACTTTTAGCGGAAATTATTTAAATGCGAAAAATATAAGTATTTGGAAACGCAAAATTTGTAATAATTTAATAATTGTACTCGACGACATTTAAAATAAAGAATTAAAATATATAACGTTTTCGATAAAAATATGAATATTTCTTAATTATAATTTATTTCAGACACACGCGTTTATTAAATGATATAGAAATATGAATCATTTTATTCGTCTGCAATGTATGTGGTAATCAATTTTGAATACATCTACACTGTCATTAAATGTGTGGGTGTACTGTTAGATATATTTTAATTCTTAAAGAAATATTTTCGTATATTAAAAAATACGAAAATATTTATTTAAGAATAAAAATGCTAGTTTTTCAGATATTTTTACTCATGTTAATTACGTTGTGCGACATGAAATAATCGGAAAGCATTGAGAATTCCTGCGACAAAGGAAGGACCAACGACCAGTATTTGTTGCGGTACACACGGATTCGTGTCCTGGACGCTCGTATTCTCGATCATATCTCACCCGTACAATGGTCGTGCCAGGCAGTCCCTACTAATTAACAGTCGCTATTAGCCGACCTGGTCAATTATACCTGAATTATTCTGGCGATGATGTCGCGCCGATGATGGCTGTGCCCGACCACTGATCACGGTACGTACGGACGTATAGCATGACAAATCGCCACGTCCCAACGTTTGTCGTATGATGTCTCCGAGCGTAGAGGCAGCTAGAGCGGCAGTTAACGGATGGACGAACGTGCGTCCTCGATTTTGCATCGCGTGGCGTGTTGATTTTGGCACGGGGCGTACCGAAGCAGCGAGTTAATAATGATGGCGCGGTTTAGTAGCGAAGTAGATTTGCCTCGTGTATTATCATAATGATCAACGAACGGAATATGATATACAGATGAGAAATCCGAATCGGACGTGACGAATCGGAGATTCGTTAAGTTTCATCATTTATGAATTTCGTTAAACTGTAAGTCTCATTAAACGAGCAGTATTATGAATAAAATACATTGCCTAGAGATATACGCGAATGAGTTATAAATAATTAAACTCTCTAAATAGAATATTAAATGTATAAAATGTATTAAAAAATTATAAATAATTAAAGAATTAATTAATTTGCGTGTGCTAAATACAATCATATTAAAACTAAGAATTTATAATATAATATAATATAACATTTCAATAAAACGTTTATTTTTAAAATTATTATAAAAATAAAAATGGCATGCAATGTTAAAATACTCGGAATCACATATGAATCTAACACTAAAGTAGTCACAATTTTAATCTTTTTCAAACATATAAATATTTTTAAAGAAATTTTAATATTGTATTAATATACATAAAAGTTCAATGTAAAATTCAGTCACATACTATCGTATAAAATTATCACACAAAATATACATATTTAAATCAGATCGAAATTAGACAAAGTGATACGAGGATTTTTCCATTCAACTGGTCATTGATAAAATATAAAATTTGAAATCTATTTAATTCGATTTAAATATAAAATTGTATTCATAATAAAAGAGCTATTTCATTAGAAAAGCTATTGACTTTTACGCACATATTCACTTTTATCATATATATATATTTTTTTATGTATTTATATGTGTATGAAGAAAAAACTTTTCTCTGGGAAATAGATAACGACAGAAGAATCCGATAAATATGATTAAAGATTAATTCGTGTGATGAGCTACTCGAAAGGGAAGCGAAAGATATTTATCTTACTACGGTCTCCCATCATCGTAACTTTGACCTCTCGAGATATCAACTCATTGGCGCACGTTATCAGCGACGCGATACAAGTTCGAAGACTGAGATAAGAGTGAAAGTACCTTCGGGATTCTCTCTTCAAGTCTCAAAGAGTTTGGCCCGAACAGACTGATATATCCTGTCTTTGATTCGGTTATTCTCTACGAAGTATTTTTATGATTTCATCGAAATAAAAATTTTTAATTATATCATAAAAAAATAATATCATTGGAAGATTATAGAATAAAAACATTAAAATTTGGCTACATATTCATACTATATTGTATCACACAGATTGTATTAGTTGTGCTATCATAATTTTGCATTTCTATCTCATAATAATAATTACAATTCGAAATTTATAACATATCGCTCTCTCGCTTAAATTTCTCTCTTTCTCTCTCTCTCTTTCTCGGTTTACATTATTAATAATAAGCTAAACCGTTCGCATTGCATAATATGTTGAGGTAATGAATTATATAATTTTCTCCTCTCCCTTATCGCCGCATATATTCAATATCTGCCAACGCGATATCTAAAACGACCAACATGTTGCAGCAATAAAACGCGATACTTTAAAAGGAAAGCGTGGTGCGCTATTACGATCTGGCTGTTCGTTTACACGTACGCGACGCGAGTGATGTGTAACGTAAGCGCGAGATACAGCTGCAAGAAGGCAAGTGTCAGAGAGATGGATAGGAGAAAACGGATGAGAAAAGATATGGATATATTGCAAAAGAGACGACAGGTGTATATTACCAGTACCATAGAAGCTATGCGGCAGGCGTCAGCATAGGCTTTTCCGCACGCCTGTATTATCCTTTATGCTCAAAAGGAATCCCATGACTGAAAGCCCTAAATATCAGGTCGCACAAATTGCATTCAATGTTCAATGGGATTTAGTGCGACGCGCATCGAGTATTCAACAGTGCTGAGAGTCAGTGAGTGAGCGAATGAGAGAGAGAGAGAAAAATATATAGATAGATGTAGATAAAGAACAAGAGAGAGAAAGAGTATGACTTCTCTTTATCTCTCTTACGGGTAATACGAGAGAGAAAGAGTACGACTTCTTTTTCTCTCTCTTACGGGTAATACGAGAAATATATCTATGCATTCCACGTTGCTCGATGCAGTTTGTTGGATACTAGTAGAATTTTGTTTCGTGCCTGGGGTCGCATCAAGAATCTTGATTCCGCTAAGGTATTCTGCGGTTTTCAGTGGATATATAGCACGTAAAGAGAACTTAGCGACTTGAAACAGCAGAAAGAGCTACATAAAATTTACGTGTACTCTAGAAAAATAAAATTTTAAAGAATTTCTTCTCTTGTAAGAAATAACATATGTTTATTGTAACATATGTTTTATTTTATTTTTATGATAAAAATATCTCGCGATTGGCAAATATCACTATTCAGTTGCAATTGTATACTGAGTATCCTTCTTACAAATAAAAGTAATATACAAAAGAAGTTAGTTCAATTCATTCGTTTGATATATAATTTGTTTGATTTATATTAATAGAATTTGTATGATAATAGATAATCTTCTCAAAAAGGACATTAATCTTTGTATCTCGTTACAGTCCTGAAAGATATAAACTACAGACCATCATGCATTAGAATGTCGTGAAATAAAATACAAGCTATTTTACAAATTATTTTCAAAAAATAATAAGTATATTTAAATATTATCTTAACATGATGTGTTGTGTTAACAACACATGAGTTATCTATCAGCCAAAAGTAGTTTACATGTATAAATTCATTCTAGAGCTGGATTTTAATCCAATTTTCATGGTGAATTCAAATGCAGACAACGTCATCGGATGGAATTTCGAAGCTTCGCTTTACTATCATTGAATCATTCGATCCCCGTCAATCGCATATTAAATCAGTGTCCATCACTTTGGTGCATTTAACGCGCGCAGCCGTTAATAGTCAGGCAATCTCTTGGTACGTGAACGGAACAATAAGTACGTCATGTCAACACATACCACAATTTCACACTACTTATTAATATTAAATTATTTAATATCGATCAACGCAACAATAACAAATTTTTAGAAATTCCTTTATGTAAAATAAATAATAACAATAATGATACAAAAGAAAAAAAAATTATTAAAAAATGTATATGATTTATTAAATAATATGTGTATATATATATATATATATATATACATATAATAAAGAAAACAAAAGAAAAAAGATAGAGTTTTACGAAATTATAGCAAATTAAATAATTATATGAGAACATTTTTAACGTATTAATTTTTTTCTCCATTATTTTCTCCGTTACAAAATTATTTCGTGCGGATAACTGATGCGTGAAACATCTTCCTTCCATAACTACATATATCTACAGACGCGGTGTGCAGCGTTGAGACACGGAGTTATGAAATATTTCGACCGGTAACGATTAATCGCGGCTTCACGTCGCTCGTGCAGAAATAACCGTCTTATAACCACAAAATAATTTATCGTGCTTATTCACTACTTGTTAATTTATTTTGCATCACGGCGAAAAAGGCTCATCCTGGCGAACTTCTATTATTATTTTCATATATTTGTATCAACGAGTTATAATTTCCTTAATGAAAAGAAATAGTATTCTATTTTTATAAATTAACGATAATAAATTAAAGAATGTCTCGTCCCTCTCTCTCTCTCTCTCTCTCTCTCTCTGTCTCTGACATTTCTCTTTCTTTCTCTGTTAATTTTTCAGAATTTTTTAAGTTATATTGAAATTTTATTAAGTTATATTAATTTTATGAAAGTATATCTAGCTAACTTTTTAAAAATTTTAAGAAAATATTAATACACAACAAATTAATTTTTTTTCTAAAACTGCAATTAAATTGATATTTTATTATATACAAAGAGGAGAAAAAAGATTATTATAAAATTAAACGTTTTCTTTCTTTTTTTCGAGAGAAAGAGAGAAAGAGAGAGAGAGAGAGAGAGAGAGAGAGAGAGAGAGAGAGAGTTTAGAGATTTACTAAAAAAAATTTTTCTTAATCGAATTTGATTACTGCTGCGTTAAATTCTTTAATCAATATTTGTTATATGCACATGTAACATTATTATTATGTTCAATTGCAAATGTTGCATAGCAAATTGTACAACAACGTAATTTCTCTCTCCAACAACGTAAGTTTAACCCTCTACCTTTGATACAATCAATCATCGATCAGAGCAACGATACATTAAGTAAACAAATAGTCGACGACATAGTTATCAGTACAGCATGAGCACGCACGTGATACATGATATATTATTTATGTTCCACAATTAAAAAATTCTTTTTAAATACAATATAATACTCTTTCATTTTTATTATTATCCGTTAAAAACAATTTTAAAGATTATCTTTATAAAAAAGATATTATGTTTTTGTATGCTTTTATACAACTATTCATTTTACGAATAAAATCCTATGCGTTGCATAAAAACTTTCTCTAAGAGATAATTTAACACAGCAACAACAATTAATTATTTTCCATTATTCTTGAACATGGAAACTGCAAACGACTCAGACTAAGATGTGCCCGACTCTTTCTCTTTCTCCCTTTTTTTCTCTTTCTCTCTTTTTCTCTGGTAAAAAGAAAGAATTATGAGAAGTATTTTTTGTGGTTTACAGTAGTTCTTACAATTAGTAACCTGTGCTTCAAAATCTCTAAGAGAAGATTTTCCTGCAAATATAAGCTTTCATTTTATGTATGTTGTAACTTACGAATAAATTCTTGAACTAAAAAGAAACAATTTCAAATTAATCGAAAAAGACATTGAATTTTTTATTTTCCTTTCTTTTAACTACATATGCGTATTATTAATATTAAAATTTTATGATCTATCAATAATAAATTCCAAAATTATTTAACAATTTTATATTTTAATAGTTTTATAATTTTTATCTATGCGTGTCTTGTCTCAAGCTCAAACAATCTAATTTTTCCGAGTATGAAAGTATTTCGCGTAATTTGTAGCGTTCATTATATTCGTGATAGCGACTGTAGTAACCATAATATAAGCTCCTAATTTTCTCCTAAACTATCTAAAGTTGTTAAGTAGAATGCAAGACAGTATAATTATCAACTATAATTAAGATTATGCTCACAACAGCTGTTACTATGGATTTAAAATCATTTATATGCATTTTTCTGGAGTCAAAAAGTGTGCATATGTGTACAGAAGAATAATGAGAACAAAAAAGAAAAAAAAAACCTAGTATTAGCGTGTCGTAACAATATCATGAAAATGCAAAAAAATACAATTTCCTTAAACAAATCACAGTTTATTTGTGCGTAAATAGAGCTGCTCCGGAATTGCAATGGCATGTAAACAAGTGCTTAACGAGGGCTTTTATTATCCCGTGGATGACGTAACGGCATAAAAGTTTCTTGCAGGTTGTAGCGTTTATGTATTGCCTCCCAACTAGTTCCAATGCTGACAGAATATAATATACAAAATAAAATAGAATTTTTATTGTTTATCTGATCTGATTGTTAATAAATACGGAATGAATAAGCATCTCAGTATAAAAGGAAATCGTAACGTTGGCATTTAATTTTTATTTCCGCTTCCACTGTGATTGCAATTTCGATACTAAACGTTTTAAAAAATGTAGTAATGATCTCAAGAAAAATCAAAAACTATTATTATATTATTACTTATTATTACATTCGTAAACCTTTTCCAATTATATATAACGAGTAAAGTAAAAAGTCCGTGTACCGTGGAGTTAGATATTCCACCTGGAAATTACTGAACTTTGACTCGTGATGATTTTCTTCCTTCCTACGATATTACGGTTTTGTATCATAATGAAATTGCTCCTAAAACATGGATTTCCGCTCTACTGTGACGTTTACCATGGTCGATACTATTGTAATACGGGTCTACTATGCCGAGCTCAACAGCCACTGTTATTGTAATACCTTGTATGCTACGTCCTTCCCTAGTCCCCTCACCTTCCTCTCTCTAGAGTATTAGACATCGCCTGGGTGGTCTTACACGTTCAAGTCTGATACCAGCGACATGCCGTGCGAAAGTAGATTATACTTACACACCCGAAGGAGCGTACAAGTTTCGCAAACTTTAACCGACCGCGATTATAAATCGTCGTCCCTCATCGAGTTTCGGGATTTTAATTATTTATCCTAGGAAGACAATAAATCACTTTGCGAAGCATTGATTTCTCCTCTTACCTGCTTACCTTTTGTTAAGGTATAAAACGTTTTACGCAAGTAGCGTAATATTATGTAACTTGAAAATTTACAATGCGAAAATGAATACGCAGGTTTGAAAAATTCAATAAACCATGACTATGAATTATCGTTCTTTCGGAATTAAAGTACGAGCTTGGGAAAAGTGACTATACCTGTAAATTAGCTTTGCCTCAGTGAAACCTTCAAAAGAGAATACAATTTATAATCACGACGCAATATATCGGATAATAGTTACGCTTCATTTAACGGTTATAAAATAGTTTAAAAATCCCTCTATCGCGTTCGATACAGGAACGCTCTTAGAAAGTTTTCTTTTCAAACGATTTTCTCGGCTAATCTGACGGATAATATGGGCACATGAAGCTGACATGTAGCTGTAAAGAGAGACTGTTGCTGATAAATTTCATAAGTTTATCCACACAACAAGTTACAATTTTGAAATAAAAATTTAAGATTACTTGTAAATCAAATTGATATGGCTCATTCATATCTTTCCGTTTTCAATCTATATATATATATGTAATGCTAATAATTCAAGTCCTTTATGATTTTATAGAACAGGATTTAAAATATTACATATCCTACTTCGAATGATTTTAATATGTTATGGCTATTTAAATTCTAATTGTAATTTTATGAAATAAAAGAAATTATATTAAGAAAAAATCATAATATGACCTGCATAACAGGTCATATTGAAGCTAACATTATTTTCTCATTTTTCATTCACGGTATCGTTATTGGCAGTGTCTCTTTTTCTTTTCCCATCGAAAGAAATCCGATTCGTGATAAAAAAGGTATGTGTGCAAGAGCACGATTGCTGTCGGTATCGTTGCAGATTCCGCAGGTTCGCTGTTTAGCAAAAGGAACGTTCTAGGCAATGAGAGTTCACGCATCGTTGGGGCGGATCAAAAGATACCTTAATGCAATTACACAGCGTTTGCACGCTATCACAATATTTACGAAACATCCTTTCTGCCATTCCGTTCAGTTTCGATTTTTAGCGAGGCACGAGAACGTCGTTGTCATCGTGAGGAGAGATTGGAAGGAGATTCACGATGTAAGAAACGACGGCGAAGTCATTCGACGCGACTCGACATGCTGAGACCGACAAGAAACCCAACGGTCTTGCAAAGACAGAATTCGTGGGAATCCGAGCGTAGCTGTGTCGTCAATAGAGGAAACCACCCGTTGCTCTCTCGTGCTTTAATGCTCTTGTGCCAAATTAGCTTTCAGACCGAGCAATTAACATCACGCCAGGCACGATGTCTGACAGACGAGGAGCTGAGATTTATCGAGCGACAATCTATCTCACGGATCTCTTTCTGACATGCGCGACGTGATGAGATTGTTCCGCGGTGTCGCTGAAATTATTTCTTCGTGTAAATCGAGATATTTCACTTTGTCTTAAAGTGAAACGATAATTTCCACATCATTGTGCTAACGACAGATTCGTTCGTTGTAATTATATTTCACGTACCATTTCCGAAATATAAAACTAAAAATTTCATTTTGCTAAGTAAATAATTGTTTGTCTAAGAGATCATCTGAGACAAGATAGATATGAATTCAACAATGTCATAACTTTACTAGTGTACGTGACAGAGATATAATTGAAAATCGTAACTGAGCGCGATGAATAAGCGAATGGCTAATTCGAAAGGGTAAGAACCCCTTTGTCGTCATCCATGCGCGGTATTTGTTTATCATGTTTTGCTTCCGTCTGGCTTGGAACTGTTTTCACCCTGATATGAGCAAGCATAGTCAGAGGGTTGCAAATTTGTATAGGATATACATTTGCCGGCCTCAGAGAGCCTTCGAATCGCTCGAAATATTAACAAAAGTTTTTATCTAATGTATAACTGTTTTCTGTTTAATTACAAATTGAAAATTTTCGAAATTGCACTGTGAATTATTTATGAATGTGTATGTACGTATGAACACTTGAAACGTATTTGCGCGATTCCGAGAAATCCGCTTACGTCATATTATATAAATAACGAAAACTCGTATATTTACATTGTTTCGATAATGCGGATAGAAAATATTTATTACAATAATATATTAAGGCGTAATAATGCGATATGTAATTTCATTTTAAATATTACAACTTATCGATTTTAATCAAGTGAATGTTTGGTGACGGATTTGATAAATCATATTGCTGTAGGATGATTGGGTCGTGTTTAAATTACAGATATTTGAATGGGCGAATACTATTACAATTACTTCAGCATCAAATACTCAAATAATCGAGCAAGAAAAGATGACACTATCATATTAGAATTTAGTCGTACATATAAAATCACCTATTCGTATTATATATAAATAAGTTGTATCTTAATGATTGAAAGTTATAACAAGGTCGGAAAGAGAACGTGGATATTGCGCGTAATACTCGCCTTTCTTTGCGACTACTCGAGAGAAGCTTCGAATTTCGAGCGCAGTCGCACGTTTGACGACGTTTGAATTTAAGTTTAATGTAGAATTCGCTAAGAGAGCAAGCGCCGGTCATTCAGGCGGCTGCGAGCCATTGAAAATCAGTCACCTCATTCAAGCGGGAACATCGTGACGAAACTCGAGGAAAATCAATAGAGCTGGGCACCGACAAAATACAACGCCGACCGCGCGATGCAGTCCGTGTAGCGTGCGCGCGATATAGATGAGAACATAAATAAAAATGATTTTCGATGCACGTACCTCCATGCTAGTAGTTTGGAGATATCACGCAATTTTTTAATAAGCGTAAGCACTGCGCGAAAAAGAGCAGAGGTACCCGTGGGGATATTTATCATGGGTTCTGCATGAAAATTAAAATGTATGGGTTTGCGACCAATCATCTCGTGCTGACGATTCACATATCGTAAATCTCGCGAAGAAAAAAAAAATCAATCGCATATCTCCAGTATTTTTCTCTAACGATGACTAATAGTCAGATTATAGACAATTAATAGCACAAACAAAACCGGAAAAAAATAATTCTAAGGGAGGTGGAAAGGGAGGCCGGTTTTCATACAATTCAAATTTATAAGATAGGTTAAGAAAATAAATAAGAAAATTTTTAATCTGGATTCAGTTGAAATCTAAATATAGTACAGAACATCCTATGTATACCGCAAATTAGGGATCCTGTATATTACCGCAAATTATACAGCAACTACCCTTGTCACATACCTTACTAAAGAGCAACGTCATACAAAGGTATTGTATGCTTGCATAGAATTATACTAGCTCTAACAAGCGGAAATAATTACCGATGGATGATTCTTCGTGTTTCGTGTATGAAATAAAAAAATTGAGTAATCAAGAGTTTAATTTCTATCGCTTAATCCGTTTGTCCGCGACGATTTGATCCGAACACCCGGCTGCTTTTAAGCCGATTTCCGAATAAATCTCTTTAATTAAAAGTCTCATTAATAATTGGAAACGTTAATTGAAAGTCCTATTAGCATGATATAAGTGTCGAGTAGCCCTAAATCGATCGGTAAGCAAATAAACTTTTCTGCTGTACGATTTCTAAATTAATTACTGAACGTAATAGATGTCTATGTATTTACTTTTAATCACGTGGCACTTCATACGACATTTAAATAAAGACTGTTGTTATTTATTCTGTAGTAAATAGCGTTGTTATTTATTTTTATATATTAAATTATCACTTTTAAGGTAAATATTGATAGATTCTTTACTTACTAATCATTTTAAGCAAAAGCAATTAAAAAATTCTTTTTCTATTGATAAAACAATGCTTAGAGGATTAAAGATTGCATTTAACAATTTATATTTATTTTTTTTAAATACATAATCTCTTTTTCTCTCTCTCTCTCTCGTTCTGTACAAATCTGTACAAAGGTAAAAACATAAGAGTAAAGTAATATTTCTAAATTTCAACGAGAAATAATTCATGCCTTGCATAAGAAAGTTGACGGTGTAAATGCGCTTTCGTTGGAATTTCCACGGAGTGACCCATTGTATCAGGAAATATTTTAAAGACGACCGTGCAACAAACTCTTGAGTTTGCCTTCTAGGAAATCGCAGGGAGTATTCGAGATCGTAATTTATAGCGCGGAACGCAATCGCTTTATTTCGGCTTGACTAAATTTGCCGCTTCCAACTCGCCTCGTCCGCCAGTTATGTTTACGCGCGGCGGAACTTACAAAACTTAACTGAATTAACTAGTTAACAAGTAGATTATGCACACGACATTTAGCTGCCAACTTCGTTGAGCTCGACAGACTTACAGTTTTCCGTATCAAAATACGAAGTAACCCGTGGAATTCGCCATAAATTAGAAGCAAAACTACGTCCTGTTATACCCGCGTCTAAAGAGCATAGGGATGTCTGATTAATTATTTAATAATTTGCATTAACCTCTGCCGTTAGTATGTTCTAATTGAATTTATGGTGAAACAAGCTATATTTCGCGTATATATATATATATATATTGTGTACGTTAATTCTGACGCATGCACGTTGAGGTATTCTTCTATCCCAGAAAAGATTGCCGACATATTTCATTTCATATCCCGTTTCTCTTTAGAAAGATTGAAAAATTGTACTACTTCTACTCATCCAGAAGAGACTGACTGGCCTTGTATGAAAAACAATATATCTGAATTAAAATATTTATTAAATAAAAAATATTGCGGAAACATATGAAATTCCTAACTATTGAACGAGAGATATTTTCGTCTCGCGATATAACTAGTACGTATGTACACTGCACACGTATGTGATTGCAGAGAATATAATTTATTTTACGATTTTATTTAATTATTACCATAGCCGTACCCATGTTTTATAATACAGGTAGTAGTATAAATCACCAACAATTTCACAATTGCTAACACGCGACGAATTATTATTACGCGCGGCGGTGCCCATGAAAAAGCCATCCTTTTGTAATACATTGGTTTTACATATTTTTCATGAAAAATCGAGAATAATTTTCTGGAAATATTCATAAAAGAAAATCCTTTATTCCGATGCGCTATACATAAACAATTATCACACAAAGGAAAGATTTTTAATTAAATACAATCTCAAATTGATTATTTCTTCATTGTCATATATTTGAATATTTCTTATTCCATTTGGCATATTGGCATAATAAAGGTTATATAATGGATCTGTTATATAAATAATCGATAAATATTAATTTTTAATATTAATTAAATTTTTACGTAAGTAAAAAATTTATATTAAATTTTCTAAGGAATACAATCCTTGATAAAAATTCGAAATTTTTTCGATGCATCGAGCGTATATTCAATGCGTAATAAATTTAGTAGAGCATATAATTGAAATAATCTATAATCCGACGTCCGTTGTTTCCTGTAATGAGAAATCATTTGCTATATAGATGAAATAGCAATTGCGTTTAACGTCGAAACAATGCTTTGGATAAACAATAAATACCTTCACCACCACACTACACAATTTTGTATTTCATTCACAAACTAATGCTATAGACGTTATTGCTTATTAACGTGACGTATAAAAGCGGTTTGTTCGCTATCGGCGCACACGTTTTCGCGATAAATATATCTAACTTAAAATTTTTGCATTTACTGAACGTTAATATAACCGCATCAAAAATCGTACGAGCTTGCGATCAAACATCCCTGTTTATATAGCGAACCGCAAAACATGTCAATTATTCTCAATTGTATTCTCCAACTTCAAAGAGAACTGATTATCGTTCCATAAAATCACGTCACATCAATCGCAATATTTGTTCTCTTGCCATTTCAACATATTTTGTAAATTTTTGGATTTTTTCAGCTCACGAGAAAGGTCGAGAGAGAGAGAGAGAGAGAGAGAGAGAGAGAGAGAGAGAGAAAGAGAGAGAGAGAAACAAATAATAACGAATTTTATTATTAGTTAATTTCCGATTTAATTAATTTAATAATGTACACCACCACAGGATTTTCCAAATATAAATAATCTCATATATGTACATAACTGCATATTGCACCAATTGATTTTTTTAATACGCGGTACACAGATTAAAATACAAAATTCGCATTGCGTGATGAAACATTTTACGTAACATTTTATATACAATTCTTATGTTCCAGTTATTTTCTATTAGATATTATGTGTGAATTAGATATCGTTTGGAATGGAGGAGTCTGCCGTTGCGTGCAGACAGACAGAGAAAAAAAAATCAAATCACGCAGTGTCGACGCGTGTGTACGCGAATCGATTTGAAAAGAGCAGCCCGACGGCAATTTTCCGGGCGTCCCGGGCGAAAAAACCGCCGCGTGCGCGTCACAAAGCGTAAAATGTATAGAGCGTGCTGTCATAGAACACTGACACGGCGCTGACGAAATAAGCGGACAGGTGCGGACGACTGGCCGATAACCCGATGACCCGGATACCTTGGATGATATCGATTAACCGTCGAATGTTCGTGCAGCCACGACCATCAAACGCGTCGGCACCTCGTGTGTGTCACCCCCTTTTCCCTTTACAGCCCGCTATTTTCTGACCGTCGTCCGTCCCTCGAACTATATAGTTTGTAATACTCGATCTCTTGTATCTCTTGTACTTACCCGACCTCGCCTGTCGTCTCTCCTCTGGTCTTCTCGCTCAACCGCTCGGCCTGTCCGTCCATCCATCCCTCGGTTACATCCCTTCTCGTCTCTGCTGCGCAACGAAATTGGATTTATGGCTTTATTTTCCTCCTTTGCGGACGACGTCTATCAGCAGATTGCTCGCTGAAAGCGCTGCTTCGTATTACGACGACATAATGGACGTCCCGTGCGACCTTCCGCGTTGCAAGCGTAGCGTAATCGAAAAATCCTAAACACAAACACGATAACGGACGCTTTGTTATCTCTCTTTTTTTCCTACGTCCGTCTTGTTGAAACGATCCTTCCGAAATTTGAACGTTATATTACGTTCAGGTTCTGATGTAATTACAATCTAAATCCAAAGACTCCGCTAAAGCCTGTTGATTAAAAGATGAGCTCTCGCTTTCTATTCACGTTCACAAAATAGAAAATGTAATTTCTGGAAATCTTCATCCATCACGAAAGTACGAGATCTATTAATATTTCGACATTTCTGCAGGATCGTTTCAGCTCTTGAGAATAAATATGTATAAACTATAAATAACGTAAAACGTAAAACGTAGCGCGATATTAAAGTCTGTTTTCTAGTCGATTCTTATATATTTAAGACCGTCTCAAGAAGTCTTGGGACACAGAATTTTAAGATTAGTATCTTAAAATATTACCTAAAACGGTTTTAAAATAAAAACAAACTAAAAATACCAACCTAAAATAATTACTACTTTGGCGCGTCATTCTGAAATATTGGACGAAATGTTGCCCGGCACGCCATTTTGCGATACTGAATTTGCGAACCACTTCATACATTCTTTACGCATTTCCGTGCATTCCTACTTCTGTTTTCTCGTGCCAGATGTATGTTATGCCTGCTTTCAATCACGAAAAGTGACTAAGGGACAAAAACGTACTGAACAATGAAACAAATAACAATAATTCAATAATTTACCTGGCGCTCCGTCGCGCCGTTCAACTACAAGCCAACCGCCGCCGTCGCCGTTGTATCGCGACCGCTTCGGTCTGAACTGAGGCGTAAAGAGCCGAGTTCTACCGAGCGCGAGCGATCAACTGATCACGTGACCGAACGAAGTTGGCGTCTGCTTGATTCGCGCGCTTTTCTCCTTCCTCACCTGTTGCGTTCGGGGAAATGCGTCGTGTGTCGATTGTTTCGATTTTTTTAGATGAGTACCAAAATCAGTGACAGCTTAACACTTTTCGTGACGAGTCTTGTATTGGCGTTTTGAGTGTATGTGTATGTCTCATTACGAGAAGTGCGGAGTGCTTACTTTACGCGCGGTTATTCCATTCCGCGTCGCGACATAACCTACAATTGTGGCACTGTCACCGGTGCTGGATATTTCATAAGGTAAATATAAAGGATTTGTCGTCATTAAATTGAGTTGGAATAAAAGCCGTATCGTTAATTTTGGGAAAAAGAAACTTGGCTGTTGTCAGTGCTTTTTGTGAAGTGATATTAAAGAAGCCGTGTATTTGAAAAAGGATTAGTAGCAACTTTTATATTTTAATTTCCCATTGAGAGATGTCAAGAATGTCAATTTAAATACGTTTTTTTCTATTTTTACATTATTTACTAGACATTATTATTTTAAATAAAAAGGGAATAGACTAACGAAATTAAAAAAGAAATAATGTGCATTGTTATTCAATAGTTACTGTAGTCGTACACATAAAAATTACTCGATATGATTTCTTGATTGAATTTGAGAGATAAATATTACATCCTGAAATTTTTACAGTTCATATTGCTCAAGCATGGCAATGCTAGATTATCTTTCTGCTGAACTCACTGCCACTTGTGCTGCAATTGGATATTATGATGGAACTACTTACCATTTAGATAAAAATTGCTTAGGTAAAGATTTACTTTGATTTTATTTTTAAATGACATATTAAAGTGAGATAAAATATTTGATAATATATCAATTTTTTAATAGAAGTTATAAAGGATCTTATCAGATATCTTAAAAGAGATGATGATACACATACTATAAGACGCTTTCTTGGACAAACGAGATTACTTCAGACAGATCTTGTAAAGATTCTTATACATCATGTTAAAAATATTGAACTTTGGGATGTCTTGTTGCGGTACGTGTTAGTGTTCAATAGAATTAAATATATTGAACATATGGAACATTATTCAAGTAGAGTTGAATGAATATATTCAATATATGAAACATTATGACTCTCATACTTCATCATCACATTCATGTAAGAATATAACTCTATGTTATTTATCTATTTCTTTTAAACAGATTACTTATTAATTTGACGAGCTCTGCGTTTGTAATTTACAATGAACAGATACCTACTGAAAAAACAATGCGTAGTTTTTATCAACAAATTGTTACATATTTACAAGAGTATAAAGCAGCGTTAACTGATGAGAATGTGTGGTTGGCAGTGGCTGGTCGTTTGGGGATTCTATTTAACATTGTAAGTGGGGAAATTTTATGTCCTTGTAACAGATTTTATCAGTTTTAAGATCATTTTTATTTTATAGGATAATAAAGAAAGAGAAGAAGAAAACGAATTAACAATTGAAAGAATTCTTGCTTTTATTAGAAATGTATTGCAAGTGCCACCTAATGACAATGATAAAAGAGCTGATAATGATGCCACTGTTCATGATGAGGTGAATTATGTCTACATTCAAATTTTTTTATTCTTAAAATGTGTTACATAGAATATTGTTTTAAGTGGCATACATAAATTTTTTTATAGCTATTATTTGCATTTCATGCATCTGGCATAGTGGATATTATATTATTTATTGTCAGTAACAAGAATGAACAACAGTACCACATGCAAATTTTAGAGGTATATACAGCATATTAGTTATATCTATTTTTTATATTTATACCCTATTTTTATATTTTATTTATATATTATATTTTATTTCAACATAATTCTATAAAGATACTGTTACTAAAAACTTATTATTTATTATTTGTGAACTTGTTTTTCGTAAATAATATTTTCATACTTTGCTAGATTATATCTTTAATGTTACGTGAGCAAAATGCAAGTTTGTTGGCTGCATCTGGGTTGCAACGTAGCAACGCTGAAAGAGAAAATGACGAAGCTAGTCTCGTAGCCTTGCGACAAAAAGAGCTACGTGAAAAAATTTACAAAGTAAAAAAGTACGCTGGGTCAAGGTGAGTTTATATGTATTATTATTTATTAATAAGAAAATTGAAATTTATTGATAAAATAATATGAGTAATTGAGTATCCTACATAATTTATACGCATAGACATTACATTGCGATTCTTTATGTAAAAAAAAAAAAAAAAAAAAAAAACACTTTTCCACTAAATTACATCCAAGTTGTTTTTAAATGAGAGTAATTTAAAACTGACAAATGAGCGCTTTAACAATAAGTTACGCATGAATCAGAGACGTTACATGCAGAACATATATACACTGTTTTATTATTTCTTTTGAAGATTTTTATAACAACTGCATGATATCTGGCACAAAGAATTGCGTTATGTATTTCATATGCGCGAATTTTGGGATACTATCCTATATATAATCTATATAACGTTAAAAATAAAATTACATTCGTTTTACTTGCTATACAGCTGTATAAATTAAAAACCGAGAAAAAGAGAGAGAGAGAGAGAGAGAGAGAGAGAGAGAGAGAGAGAGAGAGAGAGATATTGTGCAAATTAATTTTTCTCTAACCAATTTAAAATAATTTCTTTGATATAAAATAATACAAATATAGTTATGTGAAATAAATAGGATTTATACGACGCATATTTACTTAAAAATTCGTTTACTTGAAAAAAATTTGTTAAAAATTAATGATATTCGAATTAAAATTGCTTTTTTTAAATACATAATATGTACTTTTAATTTTATTTAATATGACAACGTCTTATAACAATGTCTGTGAGCTTAATTCAATTCTATTCATACGTTAGCTAAATTATCCGTACGTTTTCAACGTGATACACGAGAGAATGCATTTAATACGGATAGCTACCGCGTAATTACCATTTTAATGAGCGGCCACAGCTGAAAGCCTGTGATCGTAAAAATGGGATGACTAAAAGGCGCCGATTGCTACTTGACAGATGCCTTTGGGAGTTACCGCGGTGTGTTCGCGATACGATATGCGTATAATGAATATGACCTAGTTTTTAAGGTAGGACCACCCGAAGCATGAATAGAAGCTTTTATCCACTTGTTGGAGAGAAGCGAGCCGTATTCTTGTAACGAGCGCGTTCCAGAAGCCTGTGAATGCGCGCATCCACGTCTTCGCGAAAGGCTTTTTACGAGTTGAAAGGGACTGGATGTGCGGTGAAAAGATCCCTCCGCCTTCCGCGTGTTCTCAATCGATCGATGGAAAGATAATTTGATCGGAAAACGATAAAGCAGCGCCTAGCTATGTCACGAACACAGATCTCTTTTTGATAGCAATAGTAAACATAGGAACAAAATTGGATAGCAGCTAGTGTACGTGCTCGCCGCATTTTTATTATTTTATTTATTTTTATTTATTGTGTTCCCACAATATTCTCACATATTGTATATATATATATATGTATGTATGTGTGTGTGTGTGTGTGTGTATATATATATATATATATATATATATATATGTATACATACAATATATATATAATATATACACAATCTCGTACAGAAATTATAAGTATTTTATTATTTGAGATTGTTTTTTTTTAAATTTGTAATGTTTTTATATAGCTAAATGCAAATTTAAAATTATTTTAAATTTTATTTATGATTATACCATCGATAAATTTCGAACAGTTAGCTATTTGTTTAAAAATAGAGGAGAATGATGGACGTGAACTTCTCTCGTGAGAAAAAAGTATAAGAAAATGGATAGGGTTCGCGTCTTCGTCATTTAGGAAACTATCTGCTGTTGACAGCTGCTTTCTATTCTATTGATTGAATCGCTCATGGAATCATGGCTGAAATTGAATTCGAATGATCAGTTCTCTTTTTAGTAGCAAGGGACCACATTATATTCGCTTCTCAATTCGTAGAGACGATAAGGAAGGGAGACGCGAAAGCTAAACAAGAAATCCAATCTTTACTTGAGTCGTACATATTATTCTTCCGACATTGTATATCGTATTTTATTACACGTTACGTTTACATTTGAAAAGTTCAAGAATATATTTTGTTTCATGAACAACTTCAATCTCTGATATTATATTTTTATTTGATTAATTAGACACTCACGATTCGGCGGTACTTACGTCGTGCAAAATATGAAAGCTATCGGAGAAAATCAAATGATATGCCATAAACCGTATCAAAAAATCGAAGCAGTGGAATTTGGTCACGATAAGGTAAATTTTGCAAGTTGACTAATTTGTAATCTTTTCCTATCTTTCTACTGTTTCCAACAATATAGAGATAGCTCAGAGTTCGTATTCTTGAAAAATATTGCATACAAAAATATTCAAGAATACTATAGTATGCGTTATATATTAAAGATTTTCTTAGTATTTTTGTACGTAATATTTTTCGAGATTATGGCTCCTTATTGTGTGTTATATTCGAGTTTTATTTGAATGAAATTGTCGAGTATGAATAGAAGGCACGTGTCTTTTGCAATAGAAAAGAGTGAAGCGACGCAGAGATAAAATGAGCCTGCAAGATGCCAAGGAAGAGCGCACGTCTGTCCTCAGCGTACGGCTCTTTCTAAAAGAATTTTGTGTAGAATTTTTAAGCGGAGCTTACAACCCCGTGATGAAATTCACTCGATCTTGCTTCATCAATGATCCTCATGGCCAAGCAGTAGAAGCAGCTGTCTATCTGTGGGCTTTACGTTTTTTCATGGAGTTCAATCGACATTACAAGTTTCAAGTGAAATATGTAAGGTAAATCTTCGCGTTTTAAGTTTCTCATAGCGTAGTCTACATTGTCGCATACCTCGGCTAAAGAGGCAGAAAGCGAGACAGTTTACGAACTCGTTTTACGGATCGTCGCTTTCTTTCGGATCTTGTCTAGAAAGAAAATTCTCCAGCATCCGCGCGAATAGGCTGAACCATCTAACTTTATGTCATAGAATAATTTTTACAATGGTTTTGAATGGAATTAAATGTCACAGAATGTCTACATTAATATAATTTTTTTTGAAATGATAAACATTTATTTAAATTATTTTTTTGTATCAAAGGCTTTGTTTTTGTTAAAATTTATTTATTAAGCTAAATCTGTACTGATCCTATACATATATTTACACATTTCTTGATTAAACAATGTATGTATGTTATATAGTTCGTATTTTGTTTACAATTCGTTAGCTGCGATATACGCCAATGTATATAATTCTTCATTTTTGTTGGATCAAATTTTATTGGCAGATTGATTCACCGATATCGATTATTGTTACAATCATAAAAATAAAAAAAAAGTTATTTTTATTTATACATTCTTTGCACATATTTAAAATTTGAATATTTTGTATTATTAATCGTAAGTTCACGAAAAAATTCAAAAAATGAATTATTTTATTTTACTATTTAGCGAAACTATATCTACAGAAGTGTTTTATTTAGTGCAAAGACAAATGGACCAATATTATGAGATGATAATAGTTGATAAAAAAAAAATACCACTTTGGTCTCGTAGATTACATTTGGCATTAAAGGCGTATCAGGTAGGAATTTTATGATAATTAGTATTATGTGTGAATATTTGGAGAAACTAACAAAAATATATCTCGCGTTTTAGGAACTTCTTAACACTCTTATGGCAATGGATAAGAATAGCGATGATGGTGTTAGGGAATCTAGCAAGATAATTAAAAGCAATATCTTTTATGTCCCGGAATATCGGGAAACGATACTCTCTCAGCTTTTGTGCTTCGATGAAGTTAAAATGTCACGGTGAGTTAATAGAACTTCGTCATCATTATTATTATTATCGCAAAAATAAATTGTAAACGTTGCATAAATAAATTGTGTAACTTTATCGTTTTGATTACTACAAAAGTAAAAAATTGAAAGTGGCTTGAAACATTTTAAAAAGAAACTAATAGAAATTACGAAGGAAAAAAAAATTATTAAAAGGAAAAAAAATTGATTTCATAGTTGCGCTTTTATTGTTTTTAATTGTCAGCCATTCTCCTTTTAATTTGACAGAATAAGTTGCTAATCCTTCATGAATCCCTCGTAAATTTCTCGTGAATTTTTAGCAGGTAGTAACGTAATGCAGATATCACAAAAAGTTATGCGACGCGTCATCCTACGCTGAACAATGCACGTCTCTACCGAGTAAATTCGCGTCATGGAGAGAGGAGAGAGAGAGAGAGGGGGAGAGAGAAGGGAGGAAGAGAAGGGGGGAGGAGAACTCTTTACCGAAAGTTTTATCTACCGCAGACAGATTGATTCACTTTCGGATCAATCGGTTCGACCAGCCAGGAAGCCACTCTGGCTCCCTCCGATGCTGTTCCTTTTCGACTATTTCTCTTCTTCGGCGGCTGGTCTCGGTAGCTCGCACCCACCCGGTTTCTTCCTCCCTTCTACGATTCCTCGGCGGAATAAACAACTTTTATCGACCTTCCGGCCGGCGAAATGGGAAAAGGTGGTGGGCGTTCAACTTGCTACGAGTTTGACGGGTTTTGCGCGGATTTCCACGACGGAAATGTAAGGGTGGCGCGACGTACCGCAATGCCACGTTGCTGCTACTTTGACGTTACAGGGACGCTGACGAAAACAGGACGACAGCTCCGTCAAACTTTAGCTTTGATGGCGGTAGCGCGCGTTGCCGGAACTAAATTGACAAATTAATGCGCGAGTAGCAGGATTGAATTAATTTCTTGTCACAAGGAAGGAAGGAAAGCGGTTTAAGTTTACCATCGGCTTAAAACAATGTAATTACATGAATATGCTTATCTTTTAGGCAGTACTTAGTGGATCTTATCACAACTATTCATACATTTCTGAAAATGCTTGAACACTACTGTCAGAAAGGCCAGCGACATCTCGTAGTTCAACAAATAAAGTTAAAGAGAAAAAAAGCTAAAAAGGGAAAAAGTAAGATTTGTTCTTGTATTGACTGTTTAGAAGAATTAAAAAATAATATTTAATCAAATTTAATTTAAAATTGTCTAATTTCTTTTAATCAGAGTCTACTCAGGAAAACGTAACTACAGCTCCTACTTTGGAAGAACGTTGGGATATTATTGGTCCCGAATTATCTGCTGTTATGCGCGATGCCATTATACCTGTAGTGGTGCCGTTTGACGCAACCTTAGACACGCCTATCGACGATCAAAAGTACGTGTTAACATTATGATGGTTAAGTAGAATAATATTTACGTTATTATTGATATATTTGTTGATTGAAAGTATATACTCATCTACAATTTTTTTTTTGTTCTGATTGTAGAACGGACGCTATGAAAAGAATCCAGAAATTAATGCGACAAAGAAACTTGGAACAGGCAGTTGGTCTTCTACGTGCAGCAAGGTAAGGGATTTGTTTATTTTGAGAAGTGATTTCTAGAAAGTAGCTCGTTGTCATGAAACTCGTGCTGGAGCGATGGCAATGTTGTTCATTGTTATTTATTTTGAGAATCAGTTTTGCACCTAAACCATTGTCATGCAATGCGACAAGTGAGTTACAAAGTAACGACGTCTCTGTTACTTTGTTTAATTGAAATGCGACAGATTGCTTGCATTAAAATATCATATATAATTATAATATCTCGCTCGCAATATCATAATTTATGTTCTAGGCGATTAATACATACGTAAATTTTTATGGAATTTTTAGTTCGGTCGCGATAAAAAATCTTTTATTTCCTATCTCTGGAGTTTTACAACGTTTAATTTTTAATTCACATTATTTTTTAACAATAATGTATCAATAGAAATATCTTTGTTTTTTATCTTTTTATACATTTACAATGCTTATATTTTTGTAAGGGAATTTAACAATTTTCAATTACAAAAGATATATTTTCGAGGTAAGTCAGTTAATTACAGGTATTGTGCAGGCTTTGTTTTGTCAAACAAAGGCGTTCATTATGTTAGGGTTAGAGGGTCAGTAAGAACATGGGATTTATTCACGTAAACTTGATGAATTTTGGATCCTTTGAGCCAAGCGTATGTAATATATATGAAATATAACATAAATAAAAGTAAAATATAGATAGTAATATAATTATGACGTAAATACGTGTAATATTAATATACTTTCTGATTACATAACAAAAGTTATGATTCTCTTTTTCATGTATTATTTATTTTCTTGAATTATTTATATATAAAATCATATGATATACTTAACACAAAGTTCGTTTATTATCTAATTATTTTTATTTAAAAAATTAATTCTTCAAAAATGTTTTATAAAAAATGGTTGGTGAAAAAACTTATTATTCTCTTGTGATTTTTGTTAGACTTTTGATCATAATTCCTGTGATATATTAATTACGCTTATTGAGCTATTTGAGATTTTTTTTTGGCTTTGTGCACCGACCAGTCATACGGCCAATTAACTGGCGAAAAGCCAAGCGTTTGCACTGCCGCAGATATTTACATTACATTAAATCTGAAAGGGATCTACCGCGCTCTTGTAACGCGTCGGTATACACCGGTTCATCGGGGTGAACCGGTACCCAACCAACTCTTTGAAGTGTTCCAGCTCTAAATGTGCCTATGAGTCATGTCCCTTCGTCAACTTGTTTCTGCGTTCTACCTCGCCAACCCTTCTCCCTCTAAGGCTTAATCGCTGCCTCGATGCTTTTCCGCGAGATTCGATATACCCTTCGCTGATAAACTCCGTCGACGTGTAAATAGATTCTTTACGCGACTTGTCTCAAAGCATTTTCGCTTTTACGCTATAAACGCGTACACAGATCGTATATGTCTTAAATTTTCTTTATACAGAATGACTGAGTAAATATAAAAAAATAACGTTTATCATCTAAATTTCACAATCTGAAATTACCTCATCAGTGACATTTAAAAATAACACCGTTGTGCGCTAAGACGTTAGTTTTAACTGAGAGTACCGGATACAAGGCGTTGTACCATTAATCTTTAACTTTATTAGTTCTATCAGATTGGAGTGCCGTGATATAACCGCGGGGATAAAAGTCGGGTTTATCGTCACCGCCTTCCTCTATCATAAAGCTATGAAATTATAGTCCCTTCCGCGATTTTTCTTTACGTGATATCATCGCTGCGAACTACTTCGGGAGATTGTACGTAATATTCCGTCGTCCATTTTATGGAGGTAATGTTTACTATGGCCGGTACACAATGGTAGTCTGTAGGACCATGCCGACCTTGTGCACACAAGGGGATAAAAGTAGCAGACTGTTGACTATGCCGTATATAGACTACGCCTAGGCGCAGACAATATTGTTAATAAGGCATTTACGGTAATACGTAGGTACGTAAGACAAACAGTGTAATACCCCTTATTCTCTTCGCGTACACGTCTTCGTTTCTCAGTTAGTGAGTGTAGTGCTTCTGGTAATCGTGTTTCGTTTGCCTAGCAAATACTCCGTCGTCTGGCTACTGGTTTTAGCCCTCTAATTTTCCATTTGCACCGTCTGCGACCCTCCAACCCGTACAGTGATTTTAACTTACGAATTGCGTAAGACGATTACGACTTTTACTATGAAAAAAAATCTGCTTTAATTTATCATTTTCTCTTTATATCTAATCGCAGTGCAGTAATGATTTCATTATTTGCGAAGCACCAGCTTGAAACTTCCTTTCACTATATATTTTAGAATATTGTGATTAATATGTTGAAACAAAATCTAGCTTATTCAAGAACATTGGAAATATCTGTTTCTAGAATAACTTTGTCTTCTTGCGTATAGTTAGGAGAATAATTAAAAAAGAAAGAGAAGAATATCTGTAGAGAAAAATCTTGGAGAGAATCCTTAAGGAGAACTTGTCAGAAGTATAATAATGTAAATACATTTAAGTGCTTTTCTGTGACAATTTAATATCCAAGTCCGAAGGCTGATTCATCACTTTGAGTCTTTGCCAAGAAAATGGACGTGTCGAAATTATCTATTTCATGTCTGGCAAAGCGGTATCGGCTTGTATATGTCGGAACGCTGAGTCGGAGGACGACGACGACGACGCCGATGCCGGCGACGACGATGATGACGACGACGGGCACGGCGCGGCGCGTCTGAGAGATTCCATTGTCGCGGAACTTCAAATCGAGGGATAATGGGGATTGTATGCTGCTGAATTTCTATTCAGGAAGCCAGCAACCAGCACCAGCGTCGTACGAGCCACTTCTTCCGCTTCGGGGACAGCACCCTTCCTCTTCTTTTGCGTCCTCTTCCTTTGCGTCAGCTTATTGGATTCATCTCCAGCGGAGAAAATTTTGGAAAGTGGACCGGACTTTCTTGACCTGTGAACCTAAAATTCGCATACAGCGAAAAAATCATTATACAGCGCGACTCGCGATTAACGTATGAAACGATAAGACTGAATTTCTTATTCAAATGGTAGTTATAAAAATTAATGAATATTTTTTTATAATTAAGTTTTAATAATAAAAATCAATAGTGAGAAAATATATTTTTCTAATTTTAAGTTGGTATTACTACTTAGTCAAAGATAGACGCTTTAATTATCATATAGACTTAATTTAATTTAATATATATTCAATACAACTGGAATCATCAATTACAATCGAATTTCATAATTCGATTTTTGTCCTAGATTTTATTTTATTTTTAGTATTTTGTATATACTAGCTGCGATTCGACTAATGTGCACTATATGGATTACGTGTTTGCTCGCGTGTAAACGTGGATGGATCATGTCCGAACTTGATTTCAATCCTAATCGTATATTGTAAAACGTATAGTTGTGTGTCGCGTGTATACGCATAAAACGAACTATGTTCTATGTGCATACGTATCCGCGTTAGAATCGTCCATACGCTTCGCTTTTATATAGTACAATTGCAACTAAGTGCGATTTCATGTCAAGTGACCAAATTCAATTCTCTGGATTTTAATGCGACTCCAGCTCTATTAGGACGGAGTAAAGTAGAAACGATTTTCATTATCAATCGCGCAATCCTATGACAATGGAAGGAAGAAGAAAAGATTTTTATCGCCATTGTTATTTTTACAGCTGAAAGGTATATGATTACAATGCAAAAGTATTGATAAAGAAATCCATCATCGTAATATTATAATTTTTATTGTACTCTTCATAGTTTGTGATTCCTTGTTTCTTTTCTGTTTGAATATGCAAATATTGAGTTTAAATCATCTATAAAATTAAAATTTTTTTATAGTTGTAATCTTTTCACGAAAAGATTTTGCTGAATTAGCTAAAAATTTAGCTACATATACAGAGCTGAAAATAATTTTATTGGACCATCCAAATAATTATGTAGAATGTTCAAACTGAGATAAAATCAAAATTTTTTTGCAACGTTGCTTATCATGCTTGAGCGTTATTATTTTGATGATTCAACAAAATTATTTTTAAATCAGCTTTTTGGATACTTCAACAAAACCGTTGTTACTATGTGGCTGCAAATTTTTGTAATTTGATTATATTTGATTTGATGTATTTAAAACTGGAATTGATTAATATAATTATAATTTCTCTCTCTCTCTCTTTCTCTCTCTCTTTCTCTCTCTCTCTCTCTCTCTCTCTCTCTCTCTCTCTCTATCGTAACAATCTTAATAATCTTATAATCTTTATATATTTACCAATACATACTTACAGAGAGATATTTAATAAAATATATTGACAAAATATTTTATAGATATTTAAGTTTGCAAGAAAATAATTCTTAATTATTAAAAACAAATTTTATGTAATAAATAAGTTAGAAACTGCACAAAGTTCTTTTTTCGTGAGAATAATTTTTGAAGCTATATATATTTTTTTATGCAATTAAAAAGTTGTAAACAGATATCTTCAGTATACATTTAAAACGAATGAAGTGATATTTGAGAATCATACCATCGTGTAATGCAAGGTTAAAAAAGTGTTCTACCATTAGCTACACCTTTCTTCGGGGCGTTCCTGAAAACGTGACTTTACCTTTGTTTCCTAGTCACGTTCGCACATGACCATCTGTTTTCTTTTTTCTGAGTTCTCATAAAGTATATAGGGTGTCTCACACTCAACTAAGCCAGCTTTCATATGTCTTGGATGTAATTTTTTTTAAATAAAAGTATGTAGAGAGACCAATGATTTGTAAATTATGAGGGATTGAAAATAAATACTGAAACAGTTATATCATACAAAGTAAAATCAAAAATATTTTATACCAAAAATAAAATTATTAAAAGTCTTATTTAGAGAGAATTATATTATTTTTTTTTAGTATTATATGAGGTCATATAACTCAATTTTTATCAATTTTGTAGTTAGTGAATTTTGCAAAAATTCTGAATCGCAAACGCATGTCATGGTAAATTTTAATGATAAATTTAACAAAATTTAAATATATAGATTGGCTTGCTTCGTTGCTATTTTCATCTTCAAAAGTCTTTCTTCTCTCTTACTTGCCTCTTCACTATTTCCTCGTCCGATGGCGGTGGCACTTTCCGCTTTGTGGCCCTAAGATACACAGATACTTTGTAAAGGAGATGCATGTGTGTCAGTATCAACGATAGCGTAGGTAGCGTAGATAGGTGGGTCGACGAAGAATAAGGGTTGGGTGTGAGCACTTGACGCAAGGAGTCCGATGTTGGTGTAGATCGTGGTGAGGCTCTCATGCTCAAAGGAACCTTCTATGAGACTCATTGAGTTTGCCACTCGGACTTCTCATCGCGTAGCTACTTTGCACCGAATCTTCCTTAGTCGTATATTTTCAGATAATGAACTTCTTTTATTTAATATATCACATCAATCTTATTAACAATTTATGAATTCATGCATTATTTATAGGATTAGAAATTTTGCACATTTTGATCTATTGGAACTTTTAATGATATCCTAATTTAGGAAAAGTGTTACAACTTTTTACAAAGAATTTTGTCTGATTTAACAAATGTGATTTAGTTTTCTACAAAAAAATTAATGTGTTTTTTAGTTATAATGTATTTTTTAAGTATAATATTATAAAATAATTAATGTTTTCATCTCGCGCGGTCCACGGTAAAAAGATTCAACTATAAATAATTTTCAATATTTAATATATCGAACTCCGCAGTTTTATGAAATATAATATAAAGTTTGTGCACCTTGTAATAAGTTTTATATATATATATATATATATATTATATATATATATTATCTATACATATATATATATATACATATTATATATGAGAATTTACATTGCTGAACATTAGAGTTAGTAAACTATTTATGATGGCGTAACATTATCATGCTTTTGAGTTGTTGCCAAGCTTCTCTTACATTATAGCTATTATTAATGTAATTACATTAATAATTATAACTTATTAATATAGTTATCAATAATTTACGCAAGGATATTAAAAATAAATATTTGAATAAAATTATGTTACAGAGAAATCTGGCCTGAGAATGACTGTTTCGGAAAAGTGGACATACTTCCCGAGGAAGAATTTCTAGCTCTTCGCGAAATCTTCTTTACAGATCTGGGTGGTGAGTTATTTTATTTTCAATTTTATATCTTTGATAATGAACATAAGCATTTCTTAATAATGTTCTTAAGATCATATAAATAAAATTTGCGACAATATACGTATTAACTAGATAGGAAATAAAATATGTATTGACATTATTATCAACTCATTCGCGATATGGATTTAAAATTTAGTACTTTAAATTCTTTAAAAGCACGGGTTGTTAACATTTTTTGCTCTTCTGAGGATTGCCAGTACAACTTCAGTCTATCGAGAAACTTATATCCTCTCTGCATATATACCCTGTGAGAAAAGAGTAGCCTCCTGCTTTACGTCCGCCTAATTATAAAGAGCAAAGTCTGTTATTAAGTTAAAGCATGAAAGTAATGAGCTGTTTTCCTTCCTTTACGAAGGAGAGTTCGTTACGACTGCTGATTTATTGAATTATAAAGTTTGCTCAATATTTTGGAAGAAAAACTTGGACGTGCACGAAAGTGTACTAATAATTGCATTTTTTCTATATTTTTTGTTAAGAAAGCATCACGAGAGAAGAAAGATATATTAAATATACGAATTTATTGGAGGCTTTAGTAGAGACGATTTGTAATAACTGGCGCATATATCACGACACAAATTTAATTAAACGCGCCGTTGGTATTCATTTCACGCGCCTAATTTATGTGTGAATAACTACGCTATTCAGTGCTGAGATTTCGCGACAATTCGAGCTCGCCATGTATTTATCTCTGTACATTACCACCACAATAATAGTAGTCATAGACGTTTAAAATCTTTTAATTTTAATGTTATACTTTTACAAACAAGTGCTTATTTTAATGAAAGAAGATAATTGTTGCATTTATTGCAAAACTTCTCTATGTTTTAATTTGTAATGTAAATTATTTTATTTTAAAATTGCCACTGTTATTGAATACTTTATTCAGATTGAGGTACGTAAAGTGTAATAAATCGGAGTCTTTTCCACAATTAAAAAAATTTTTTAAGGTAATTTAAGAACAAAAAATTATAATTTTTAATGATTTTTTAAAATGAAATTTATGTTACACTAAGATAGAATGGTTATTTTATAATATTTTATTTCACATTGTGTTTCTGAGACTTGTTTGACTTATAAAAAATTGGTATAAATCTATTAAATTTATCCGTTACGAATATACTAGTAATGTCTCGTTAGACATTATACGTGTTTGACTTCCTTCCGTTGATATTCCTTCCATACGTTGATCCCCCGCCACGAATGTTGGTGTAATAAAGAACGTTTACGATCGCATAAATTACAATCCGTTGCACTGAATTCCACAACTTATACGATATGACAATACTGTCATGCGCGCCTCATTCTATAGATGGCAGCGGACTGACAAAGTCGTTAAATGTTAATCTCTCTCTCTTTATGTCCTGCCAACGTACTGTATGTAGTCATTGTGCAGTATTCACCTAGAGAGGGTGTTTTATATAAAACATCAACGCCGACATCCAGACTGTTTTATTTTACGACATGAGTACGTCTAAAGCACTTCTCCATTATCTTCACCACGCGTCCACGCGTCAGAATCGCGTGCGCAATCTTTACTGATTTGAAAATGATTCCTATTGTTCTTTTCTTTCTATAGAGAAATAATTTTTAAAAAGGGCGAGAAAAATCTCATATTTTATTTATTTTTATTAAGTGCACTTTAGTGCATTGGAACAACTTACAAATATATAGAACAATAACTTATAAATATCTAATGTTAAAAATTGAGGATTTATGATGACCATTGTTTGAGATTATATAATTTTGCTAAAGAATAATTTATTTTAAATCTAGTTTGTTATCTCCTGAAAGTTTTATATTTTCACCATTATTTCTATTTCTTATTGTTGAATTTTCAAATATACGGTCTAGTAAGATTCTTATTGTTTTATATTTTTGTTTATAATATTTAAAAATAGATTTTTAAATACACACACACACACACACACACATACACAAAATAGATTAATACCCTGTAAACTTATATCATTGTATTTTTATTTAATTGTTTTTATCCTGTGACATAAAAATATCGCGTTTGATATTACAATGATATTTATCGGTGATTCGACATAGTAATCAAAAGAAGTTTAACTGTAGAGAAATAAATGTATTCCGGTGTCTGACGCGTGTATGGATTTTCGGAAGCAAGATCAGTCGATCCGAAGCGTTAACTTCGTCGATTGAAGTTGTTTTTCCGCTTGGACTGCATCGGCACCTACTTTATGACTGTACTTTGCGATTCGGTTATATTCTGATAGTTTTACATACATTGTACATAATAGAGTATTTGTTTCACATTGATAAAACACTCCACGAAAATTGGCGGATGATTCGCGACAAGTTTTTCTTAACTTACCTTACAAAAAAATATAAGATTTGCCAGAATACATTTAATTTATATAATACATACGTAGAACTGATTAGTTATTATTATTGTCGTAATTCTTTTACTGTTATATCGATTTTGTTTAAAATTATTATTTAAGTGTCGCCATAAAAATTTTATTTTCTAAATTCTGCGCGATATATAACTTGAACGTTTAGATGCTCTTCGAGTAAATTGTCCCTTGGACTTTTTAATGATTCAGAAAGAAAATAGCTTTACGATAACTTTGCAGAAAGGAGGTCAGAGAGGTCAGATTGAGAGAGGAACAAACGATTATTTGTCATCCGTGACAGGGATACTTCATCAACAGCATTTATAAATAATCGCGATCAATATCGAAAAAGTTTTGTAGCATACCGGAAGACTTTATTTATTCATGTCTGTCTGCGAGTAGAACGATACTGCTGTCATGTATAAAGTATACGTTTCATCGACTTATACGGTATAAAGTATGAGAATAGAGAACAGAAGATGTGCTGTACTTTGGCATGATTTTTCTCTTCTCTTCGCTTGATTCCAAATTGTTAGACCGAATAGGTGATGGATGCTCGCGTGTAGTCAGCCCATGTGTTCTTTTCACCTCGAAGTCGAAGGTTTGATGAATGAAGGTCGAATTGAAAAGTCTTGGCGGAACGTCTGAAGCGTAGCGACGAAATTTGCATGCTGCGGTCGTACAAGCGAGTTTTCTTTTGTGTTCTATTCTATTGGTACACATTTGGTTAACTAATGCATTTCGCCGAGGATTTCGAATTTTCTTGTTACGTCAGTATCTTCGAATCTACGATGTTGTCGTACTGAAATTAATGTTTAATTTAAAGACTCGTTATAAAATAAACTCAACTATCACGAACATCGCTATTTTATTTATACTTCCGTGAAATGAAGTATTACATAAAATTTTTTTCCACTCGTAGGAATGCTCGCGTGATTTCTTATATTTCGCAAATATACCGAACACTCGAATAGCTCCATAGATCTTTTCACTGTCCCTACTCATCGAGTTTGTCCTGCCATAATAACTTTCCTTATTTACCGTAATGCGGCAGAAAGTCATCTCTGACATTTCCTGGAAAAGTACCGTGTACCTAAAATACGTAGATTGGAGGCGCCGGATCTCGGCTGCATGTCGAGGAAGAGGAGAAGTGGCTTCGAGAGGTATGAAAGAACTTTTATCGGGGTGGAAACTTCGTCTTCCTTCCGAGCGGTGTGAAGCCATAGGAACGAACGAGAATTATTTAGTACAAGACGCAGGGTAAACAACAGTTGTACTACCAACATTTGTTCCGACTTTTATTCCTTTTCGAGCAACTTCTGAAGCGACCCTCTGACGATTCTCCTCTTCTACGTTTGGTAGAATGAAGATGTTATCGGAAAATATGCATTATTCGCAATCAGCTTACACTTCGCGTTGTGTTGCGTGCCGATTGTAGGAATTGAAGTTAACAAGCAATAGCGAGATTGGCATTTAGAGTGTAAATCCCTTCAGTTCTGAATCCTTTACCAGCATACTAAGCTCGATTGATTATTTTGTTATACTTTTTTTCGCATCGTGGAATTATCCTTTTTCACTTTGCTATACCGACTTGGGTGAACAATAATCAGATCGACGTTACGGAGGATTTGAAGCAAAGCGAGGGTTGAAATTTACATCCTGTGCTTGCTCGAGCGATCGCTCTACCATATGTTTGCATTCTCGTAACGTCCTTCCTCCTCCCCGGACATTGGTCCTTGAGGTAATTCCGACAGAAGTGCTCGCTACATCCGCTCTCCTCGATCAAATTGTGATGTATTACATACCGTAACCTTGTGCGATTTCAGAACAAACCAGCATAATGTTGCTTGTTGAATTTGTTGAGTTTTATACAAGATTTAATATCCAACATATTGTAGAATTCTATTTTTGAAATTAATAAACAATAAAATCTACAATTTATCTTTTCGAAGAAAGATTGGATATAAAAAATTATTTTTTTTAATTGCTCGCAGTATACATTCGGTGAACTTTGTATATCTTTTTGAGAAAAATCTTGCTTGGATAATCGATCGTATACCATTAAGTATTTGTCATGATTATATTTTTATTCAATTTCTACTTACAGCTTTTGTCACTTTGTGTAATATAAATTAAAAAATGAATATTTTATACACCAATTAAAGAATTTTTTGATTGACTTCTTATGAACAAATACAAACGTTTGTACTCGAATCATTCAAGTATCGAGTGGAGCGTTCAGAGGGTGCTTCAACCCGACATTTAGCGGTGTTTCAGTATCGAGGAGACGATCGTGGCGCGTTAATGTCTCTTTTTTGTCGTTTTCCTCGGTGTCGGTGATACGATAGCCTCTTCCCTAACGACGTATAACCATTAATATGCAAAAGCGGTACTCGACGAGTTCATTCATTTTATCACGCCTTTCCCTGTCTCTCGTTCTCCCTTTCCCTTTCTTTATTGGCGGTAGATATTTTATCTTTGCTATTCTTGTTCGGGTATAACTTGGGAGATATTCATGTGAAATATATCCGATGGCTTTTCTCTTTCTTCTGTTAAACCCTTCTGTTGTAGGGAGAATCAGTAGTTAAAAAGAAAGATAATCAAGAGGGTGAATGTTAGTCTCGACAGTATCGGAAGCTGTGTTATAGGTATACAAATGATATGCAGGGGGCACTTTAACCCTACATAAGCTCCTATGGTAGCTTTCCCCCGGCGGCAGTTAATGAAGTTATGATTGAAGGTTAAATTCCATGAAATTGCCTCAGTTAATGGCTTTTACCATGAATGCAAATCAATGTTAAAAATCTGGCGCTGAAGTAACGAACGTTGTCAACATAGTCGAGATTTTTGTGAAATTTTTACGTTTCGTCGCAGCTATAGGGAATGTGTATATTGAGATTATATGGCTTCGAAAATATTTGAATATTTGTATTAACACTAGCAGTGAAATTTAAACTTTGTCAGGCAAATATAAAAGCGTATGTAACGGATTAAAAAAACGTAAAAGATTTACTCAACATAAAAACACCAAGCGATCAAAACGATACCAACTTGTTTATAAATGTAAATTCCGCATTAATTTTTACATAGAATTGGAAATGACAAAGTCATATTTACATGAATTTTGACACAAAAATTATTGTACACGTGACTGAAATTTCTAAATGCATTTAAGAATTTAATATTCCTTTACAACTGATACGCGAAAAAAATTGTGATCATAAATTGCGCATTAATAATTGATTGATATCACCGCAAACGAATTACCGCAGATTGTATAGATCGCTGACTGACATTTTTCCGTGTTTCGTTGTTCTCGTCTCATGTCCTTTGTGCGCGACGAATGCGACTGCGACGCATCACATGACGAGCCTTGCCCAGCGGCGTGCGACTCGATTAAATAATAATGCATTTACGAGTTGCGTAGAAATTGAATAACAGTCGTGCTTGAATAATACAGATATGTAAATGGGCCGGGATGGAGGCTGGCCCGGGATCGAGCTCTCGGGGTGAGCGCGAGGGTGCAGACGGGATCATTTATATTGTAACTCTGGTACGCTCTGAATCTCTCTTTCTCTCTCTCTCTCTCTCTCTCTCTCTCTCTCTCTCTCTCTCTCTCTCGCTTTCTCTACCGTTTCTTCTTTCGTATTCCATTTATCGGCTTTCACCTGCACCTATTCTTACAACCAGCCCTCCTTCTCATCTTTGCTTTACCCTCCACCTCCGCCTGCTCCTTGCACTGTTTGTCTTTCATGTTCGTCTACGACGGAGTTCCCGTTTTATGCGCTCGTTAAGTATTTTCCATGATTCTATGTTTTATTGTTTGTACGAATCCTTTTATCCGGCTTTTCTTCTTGCCAGAGACATTTCCTTGCGCTCCGTTACATTTTACGCATAGTATCTTTTATCACCGAGATTTCAGATTTTTCTATCGTATCTCCTATCGCTTCTTTTCTTCGTTTATGAACGTCTTAGCACTTATCAAAAAAAAATTTATCGGACTTCGAGCGCGACTAATATATAATGCTACGTAAATTTGTGACAAGAATATTTCAAATAGCTGGGACGTAACTGAGAATGCACTTGAATCTAGGAATCTTATAGTATTTATCTTACAGTGTTTATTCGATAGCATGATCCTTGTAATAGCAAACGCAACTGCACAAATCTCATAAATTACACGTATCCGGCAATTCTCGTGTGCCTTCTGTATCCTTCCTCAATCAACATGCTGCAACCGCAAGCTGAATATGTTCCTTCGGGAATGCGTATGTAATGTTCCGCGAAACAGAGTTACTGCGGTCGTGTTACGACGAATCGGACCGGCAACGTTCCATCTTGCATACGCTTTTAACTTGCGGCCATTCTAGGCGTTCCTAGCAGGATATCCAAATCGGATTTGTGTCCTACTAGAAATAACTGAAATTTCTGCAGGGCACGGAAGCCACCGCGAGACGAGCAAGTTCTACGGGGCTTTAATAACTGCTTAACGGATTTCGCGATGGGTTATTCGATTGCCACGGAAATTCGAGAGACCGTGCCAGGTCACGACGGTTTCATCACCGGTCTTCCCGACTTCGCGTAGGTATGCCTCACCCCGCAACGGAGGCGTACTAAAGCCCAATGCGTTGAGTCTTCGTGGTTCACGAAATATTGTGAAATTGGAAAATTGGAAAATGTCTGCATTCAACTCTAGACCGCGCGACATGGGACAATATTTACCACGATACGGTATTTCGATTAACGTATGTATTTACGCGTCCGGTCTGTCGTAGGGATTTTATTTTATTTTTTTAAATTGATATTTATTTGTGACATACATTTTTATTATTACTATCTTTTTATTTGGAAAATAAAAAGATACTTCGTATCTTACTTTTAATGATATTAGGGTGTTAACAATTATTTAAATCAATTAAAATTAAGAATGTCAATAAGAGTCCATACAATGTAATATCAATATAATATCAATATAATATTTAATATAAATAACATAGAATAAATCTTTTCATATACATTTTGGATCCTCCTTAGTACATATAAAGTTAACTATAAATGAATTTTATAGGCAGATCTTTGACATAATTAAGTCTACGACGATTATGTCAGACGTCTATATCCATAGAATTCATTTATTAATTTTATATATGCTAAGGAGGATCCAAAACTTGGAATGAACGATATACTTTTTATGTTATTCTTAATAAATGATCTTAATAAATTGATCTTACATATACATCCTGTGTAAGCTCTTATAGATATTTTTGCTGTTAATTAATTTATTCTATTGAGCTTTGTAGTTCTCAATTGAAAAATTAGTTTAAAAAACAGTATGATATTTGCAAGCATTATACTGCATATCTTTATCTAGATGAATTTTCTGCAAACGTGTGTATTTGCTGTAGGATAGAACTATCGCTGCTACCAAAGCCATTTCTCTTAGCATTTTGCAGCCCCCCTACCCTTCCTTCACGAGATCCCGCCAGAAAATTGAATTCAGATTGACGCTATGTGCTGAATGCGTCGGATTTATTTATTTCATGATGAGATGTACGTATAGGGATGAAAAGAAAAACGTGAAGGGTAGCACGCGTAGACGATTCCACGTTCTCGGAAATCAATGAACTCGATAACCAATTATCGTTTTTTTTTACGGCTTGCAACTGAAACGTTTTATCGCGACATTCTAAGTGATCGACTATATGTATGCAAATTGGCGCAAAGCTTAATCCTCCTTCGAATTGGCAAACCGTAAACTACGCCTGGGAATTTGGTGACGATTTTTCGTTATCGGCACTGTCCATTGATGCACTTCGGCAGGCTATCGAGATTATTCCAGTTATTTCCAGAACGCAGAGAAATTTTTGTTCAAAGAGATGAATTGGACAGTGTTGTGTGAAAATGAGTTAACTCAAAAAAAGGAAAAAAAATAGTTTTGAGTAAATCCAGTTTAAAGCTCAACAAATTGTCAAAAATCAATAACACGTGGTCAGTTATTTTTTTACGCTTTTCTGTCTTTAAAAAAATATGTAGTCTGTAATTTGTAACTTTTTTTCAGTACATATTATTTTGTTTTATTTTTTATTTTATATATATCTAGCAATTATACATTTAAATATTTTCGGAATTAATTAAAACTGAAAAAATTTAATAAACGTAGAAATTACAATTTTCAAATTATAAATAATCAAATTTATTAAAAATATTAAACAGAATTTGTTTATTTATGTAATTAGCACGAAAAAAAGATTATGAAAATAGTTCAATTTTTTAGCATGTAAATTAGAGTTTACTTTTAAAATTTAATAATTAAAAAACAAAATAATTAGATACTTAATGCAAATTAGATAAAATTTCAAAAATATGGAAAAAATAAGGATAAAGTTTTTCCGTGTTTGTATATGTATGTTTTTAAATAACGCGGATTAATTCTTGTTGAAATGAAACATTTGAGAATGCGAACGCTGGATTACGTTTAAGTGATATTAGAATCATTTATACATATATTACATTTTTAAATTAAAATCGTTAGAATAATACGTGATATTATTTAAACTGAACGGAAAGAATGATTTTGTTGAAATATCTAAAAATTTAGGTAGATATCTCTATGGAAATAATTTTATTTATGTTGGAAATTCAAACACAGGTAATGACCAGTGTGCAAAAAATTTATTTAACAACCAGTTCGAGCATCCTACGTAATTATTTTGATAGTTAACAAAATTATTTTCATTATCTAAGTTTTTAGATAGGCATTTCAACAAAATTATTCTTTCCATGTGCACATCTATTACTAGCTGCTGCATCTCAAAAGAAAACGGTTGCGGCAAGCACGTCTTAATGACACAATTCTCGGCGACACAATTTTCGTTTTTATGAAATGACGTGAGATAAATTTAAATGCGTATCTGTTCAGCACGATGCTACTTGAGCAAATGCGAGAGAGTTGCCGGCGAGAGGATGACGTTCTGATACGAGAGTGAAACAGGTCTGTGCTTTTTTTTTATCACGATCCACCGTCTGGTAATAAAAGCAAAGTGTAGATAGGTAAATGTGAGTTTCGTCCTTGATGATCTATATGGAAACGAAATTGCATCGCAAAAAGATAATACATTCCTTTCGAGCATGGTTACCACTAACATCACTTTCGAAAGATATTTGTGGAGTTAATGATATCGGAGAAATATCGTTCGAATCGATACAAGATGAGAAGTTTGGTTTATTTTTTATTATACTTTAAACAAACGAGCTCATTATTTTCGCTCCAAATATTCTTATCGTAAAATATTAATGTAAAATAGGCTACTAAATCTATTTGATTATATATAAAAAAATTGTGTTAAATGATAGCAACTATGTAAAAATAGGATTTATCGTAAAACTTATTTTTTTTAATTTTTTTGATCTGAATTTACGTTATATATTACTCTTTCAAATTCTTGGGAGTGGAATTTCATTCTAAAGAGTGAAAATTGAGCCAGTCTTGAAAAAGAGTGGCTCAATTTTCAATCTATATATAAGAGTGAGATTTCATTGTTTAAAGTGAGGTTCACTTTAAAAGTTTTAAAGATTATATTGCATTATATACATGTTATGTACATGTTGTATTTACATTATTTTGTTGATACATATTTAACATATGCAAGGCAGCATTATGATATTATCGATTTATACATCTACGTTAAATATATAAGTATAATGTAAAAAGCTGACGTTGCCCTGGAAAAACTTCATCATTAACTATCGGATAATGCGATCATATATTTTCATAAGCAAGACAGTATCATTGCCTTATCTGCTGAGAATTTCTTCAAGAAGCACGATGCATCGTATGTAAGTGACCGCGGATGTTAATTTATGGGCTGAATAACGACTTTCCGATCTTGGATACTTGCCATCGCGCGGGACTTTAGCGAGGGCGGTTTTACTGCGTGGAATAAATTTCCTGGAAGTACGCGACCTGATCCATAAAGTAAGAAATCTCCGATAGGCGCATCCCTGGCACGGTAATTTCACTTTCTTTACGTGTTCCTCCTCCCTCATTTCTCACGGGAATAATTTCATTATGCTGGAAGATTTCAGATCGATGCGCTTGTACGACTTATTCCTATTTCAATTTAACGATAATTAAAATCGTATAATGATTGATACGACATAGAACGGAAAATTAATATTAGGAAAATTGATAGGATTTAAAGAAACTGAAGAAATCTTTTCTTTCTGTGAAAAGATTTCAATAACACACATATACGTCTCTTCAGCAGTATAATTTTATTTTTATTATTTTTCGCAAATCGTCTTCTATCATCTGCTTTATCAAAGGATCAAAATAATGGCGATTTTCGCAAACGGCACTAAAAGAAGGAAAATGACGCTTTTGTGAACCGTGAAGAGATGTCAGCGAAAGTCACCGGGGCAGCTCGTTAAGCCGACGAACGGTGATTCGTCCGATTTGGCAGAAAATCAATGACGACCTGTCAATAAGCAGACGTCTGCTTTCCGCTTCTATCCTCCATAATCTTCGTGCGGCGGGTCGAATAAAGCGTGGCTCCCTTTTTGTAGAATATAGAGAGAAAAAGAGAATCTGATGAAATCTGGCACAGACGCACGGTTGTCTCTCTTAAAATTTCATCCCGCACTCCGTTTGCGACGGGATCATGGAGTATTCTGATATTGCGTTTGGCGCATCGAAAATATTATTATTTGCATAGTAAGCATATCGGTGTATCATTCAAAGATTTTTTTTTTTTATGAATTTTCTTCATATCTGAAATTCTAGCGATAAATATATGTAGATATTCTTTTCCTTTAAACGTTTGTAGAACTTACAAATACTCGAAAGCTACTTCATCCTTTCTAAGACAGACTCTCAACTGTTCTGCATCTGACAAGCTGTTAAATGTTAATATTTCTTGTATACATGTAATGAATAAATTCTTTCATTCTCGAGGAAATATTTCTTATTACAATTTGACGGGTTTATTTAAACAAATATTTTAAGAAAGAACAGCGAAGAATACAGGAAAGTATTAAATAGTAGGGAATGTGTGGTATCCGTTTTATTAAGTTTTTCTCTCCTTTTCGTTTCTAGAGAGAAAATCATTATAGCGAACGTTAAACCTAAATATACTCTTTTCAATGTTACTTATCAGGATCCTTGATTACGTCCGAGGTCTGAAAGAAGTTGTATAAAGCACGACAAGTTCACTGCGAAATTGTATGTAAATTAAAAGAGGGAAAGGCAGAGAGGGACATAAAAAATGTTATTGCGGTTTTTGGAGGACAGGCAAGTCGGATTGGCATCGGGCTTCCGAGATTGAACGAGCGACTTAGGGAGTTCTGTTAGAAGTCAAGTCTGGCGAGATAGTAACGCAGTGTCGAAGAGGGGATGAAAAGGAGAAAAAGAAACTCGTTTCGCGTAGATTTGGTCAGATAATCCGCTATTTTCGGATGCGAAAAAAAATCGACTTCCACGATATAGAAACGGTAAAAAATATGAATTTTATTTTATTTTATTTTGTAATTGCATTAATGAATTTCATTGTGTCACAAAATCTTTATCCAAATTGAATTGAATTTTTTTTTCCATAATCGTTCAATATTGATCGAATATTACACTAATTATGATTTAGATTTTTTTATACAGCTTACCAATTCATTTATTGAATATCCGTATTTTTCAAAGAGGTCGTATCCTTCAGAGCTTCAATAGCTAAGCTAGAAAAGTTTAATTGATGACGTTGCTTCGAAAAAGAACTTGTGAGGGAAACTTCCGTTATCGACTTTCTCGATTTATTCTTTGAAAAGACGCGGTAATTAATAAGATAATGCTCGAGCGATCAGAGAAATTGATTTTTGTCATCGGTTATCCTTTGTAACCGCTCCGTCGCTACTCAAAATCCGGCTGGATCAGATACTCGGCGTCAGTTAAGAGCAACATCCTATAAATAAACACACATACACGATACCGGTAGTTTCCAGAGCGAAATTTCTCCTTCGTGATTGCGTTTGTGGGCTGCACCTACGTAATCCCGCAATCTTCACCTGTCGCGCCGTGCCGCTTTGGCAGAGCTCGAACCAATTATCTGTGTTGCCTTTGATGTCGCCCACCTTTCGCGGATGTTTGCGCCAAACAGTGCCGGGGTCTCCTTGACAAAGGATCTTTCTGAAAATTCTGCGAGTATATGCCATTCATCCGCCATTTTCTTCAATAGCTGTTTGTGCACTCCGCGTACCCCTTCGTTCTCTAAAGGTTTTCCGTAATCGAATGCAGAATCAAAGAGCCGCTTTCAAATTGAAATTTGTCACTCTACAGCGCGCAAAATATTAATTAAATTTTTACGGCCGCGTCACTTGTCGTTCGTACCCGTCAAAAAATCAAATCGTCGCTACGGGTTAAATTCTATAGAAACGGAATTCACTAAAATTTACGGAATCAATCTTATAATTACGTAATCTTTTGTACGACCGGATCGCATAAGTGCTCGGAGGCAAAATCGCGCGACAGAGGAAAGAGCGGCTAAGGATAAAGAAGAAGCTGCAAAACTGTTGCAGAGCTTTACTTTCATCTGATCCGCGGTTCGGAAAATCGTAAAGACCGTCCGCTACGGAGATGGCTTAAAATAGAGACGTGAGAGAGTTACGAAGTCACGGATGAAGGTTCGCGGCTTTCCGTTAGCGCGACCGTTACGGAAAATTTTTCTTGACAAGATTCTATCCCGTATTTCTTCATTGCCACGGCTATTCTTGGTGGCTTAGAAACTATAAACTTTCATGGCACATGTGAGCGTACGTGGAGTCAATCCAGATAATTGTGATAGAGAAATAAATGTGGAATAACTTTCAATGATGATTTTCTTATATTATATGTGTCCCTAATATAAATTGTTACTTTAAATGAATAGATCGAAATAGGCACTTTATTTATTTACAAGAGTTTTTTTGCAAGATAAATAGTAAGAGAATCAATAGTATTAGACACAGTTTGAAGTGAATTTATTTAAAAAATAAACAAAGGATATAACGTGATTTTTGTACAATCAACAAACGAACGAATGTCCTTTCACGATTGATAAAATGTAATTTAACAAAACAAAAGTTATATATATATATATATATATATACACAAAATAAAAACCGCGTATAAATTTAATAAGTTTTAATAAATAAAAAAAACATTTTTATTACTTTTTCAAATGAAGGGAATGTGAACCATGTTAATATTTAATATTAATTTAACGTTTACTTATTGCTCTACGAATATCATTGAATCATTTAAAAATATTATTGTGTTATACAATTGTCACTTGAAATAATATTTTTATTAAAATTATTTTTGGTTTTCCCCAGGCGAGTCATAAAGCTATTGAATTGCAAAAAGTCTCTCATTATTCGACACTTCCACGCTTTATTTTTCCATGGTGATTTATAGGAAATACGTTTGTATCTCTCGGAGCTTTATATCTAATGTACCGTGGATGTCGTGTGTACGAATATTTTACTTACTTCGTGGCCCGTTTTCGCGGTGTAGTTCTGCATCGAATTTATACTCGTCCTCGGCAGACTCGTTTTTGTCGCGAGAGACGCGCTAGCGGGTAATATCTTCACGAAATATAGATTCTAGTAACAAATAACATTTCCTACTTCTTTAGTTCAGAAACAAACGCAAGTCCTTCCGCATCAAAGAATGATCAGATAAGAAGATTTAAATATTGCGTTTCTCATCTTCATAATATATATTCTTCAAAGAAGGGTTCGAATCGTTTTCATCTGCTAAATCTTTTCTTTTGGTAATTATTTGCTATATAAAAAAATTCTTTGAAAAGAATTTTAGTTAGTTCTTTAGAAGCATCTTCTTAATGATAATAATTTCTTAAGAATGAGAATTTATTGTGTATTATGTATAAAAATTGTAAAAAAAATGTGTGAATGTTACGCATTTTGTACATTAATACGATAAATGTATTATATTTATATGACAAATCAATTATTTTTTATTTTGATATATTTTATATGAAAGTTTGTTTCTTCGATTTTTTCGCTTTTCGTCGGTAGATATAACTAATTAATTTTCAGCATGTTCCACTTTTTTCTTTTGTACGGTTACGCGAGAAATCGTTTGCTGACGAAAATTAGTATCCTTCACCAGCTTTTCACCCCTTCATCTTCCAATAATTTTTATTTTATTTTGCTGTTCTGCAAATGGCGCGGCAGAATAATTAATAATCAGCTTCAATCGTATGGCAGGACGTCAATTAAATTTGCGCTAAAAGTGATTTCTGAAACGTGTGACCAATTTTAAGTTTTTAATTTTTTTGCGGAACATTTGTCATTTTCATTTAGCAACTGTTACCAAAAATAAACGTAACTAATTCCATTTAATAGAAAGTATTTAATAGAAAGGGATACAAAACGGGACGCGAGAATATTAAACTTGAAAAAAATATCTGAGGAACATTTATTTGCCTAATGAGTAAACTTATATATAATATAATATTTCTTTAATTGAATTACGTATGATTATATAGAGTTAATTAAGAGCTAATACATCGATTATCTTTTTAAACATTTTTTGACATAAACGCATTTTCTGCGATTTCAAATTTTCTTTCTTCATACACATTCCAGTCCGAAATACAGGGTTATAGCCGCAGTAAAACCATTCACATAATCATTAAATTTGGAAATATACTTTGAATGTACGAGAATAGTCATTTCAAGAATTCCGTGATTAAGGCAATAATCACAAGTTCTCTGCAAATGTTATAAGCCCTAAATGGAAATTCGGTGTGATTATAATTTTATTTAGATTCTTTTTTCTTTCTGCAAAATACTATATATTTTTTTACAAAACGATAAATATATACCTTTATATTCCGTGAATTACATTTCCACTCTTTCATGAAAAGAATTAAATTTTGCGAGTGTTTTTTTTATATATTAATTGATAAAGTTTTATACATTTCTATTACGTTCGGTATAATATAACCATTAAAGCATTGATAAAAATGCAAATTAAAATGTGCCTTAATATGAAATTTTACGTACAATTTCGCATGCATATAACGTATTCTTCAAATGCAAACGCGAATTCAATAGAATGTATATATAATTTCATAGTTGATTTTGGTTCATGTATGCAAGTACGTATGTCATGTGCATCATTCCGGGATTTGGCACAATCTTTATTTGTGTGCTACTCTTCGGTGCTCGATATTAAAAAAAAAAGTCGATTCGCTTGGTTTTATCACTTGATGTATCGTTGGGCAGGTCAGGTCGTAAATATTCCTGAAGATTCCGACCTCGGACTTTCGTAATCCTGAAATATATGAGGGAATAAATCGATTGACCGTGCGTATTTTTCGTGGCTCGCCGCAATTTAACAGACGGCAGTTGCATTTGCTGCAGAAAAAAAAAAACGCCGGATCAAATCTCAGCTTGAAGGCGTGAAATTATCCTGATAGTGCCGGCAACGTTTATTTATACCGGAAATTTTTCTTGCTTTTCGTATTTAAATCTGAACACAATACATGGCACGCGAATATTTGTTTTATTATCACGTGCAATCACTAATATTTAGAAATTATCTATTTTTAAACAGAAATTTTTAATGTATGTGTTTTATTTCTTGCGAGTGTGTGTGACGTTGATATCTATTTAGACCAGACAATAGTGATTATCTTTTTCTGAATTTCAAGCGTTATTTACCTTAGTATTACATGCGCGCATCTATTAATATTCCAAAACAGCGGTATCTAATCCGTAGCAATAATTTACACCATGTTTTAAAAATGCAATAAAAAATACGAATGTACCGAGTGTACATATTACAACAAAGGTCAAAAGCATAAAGTGTATATCGACCACTCTGTCCGATAAAACCATGTACGTGACAGTAAATCTGTGGTTAGCGGGATCACCGTTGTAAACGTGGTCGCCATTTGAATTACTGGCATGTGTAGAATTGTTGAAATGGTCGTTACGACGTACTCTCTTTTACAGTAATGGTAATCCATTAATAGAGTGCGGGAAATCGTGCTATTTGTTCAGATATAATGAATGTTCTTGCAGAAAAATGTGGATTATTTTATTTTAACTGAGCGTTTAACGGGATATATATATATATATATATATATCTATCTATTTCGTTTTGTTAATATTTAAAGAGTTTTAATATGATTATTGTATTGCACGGTGATATATTATAATATTGTTAACACTAACAATATTAACTGCGATTGAAATAAATGAAAGGTAACAGAAAAGTTTCCTAAGATAAATATTTTAACAGTACTATTAGTATGAAGCTACGTGCATTAATCACAAAGCTTTAAACCTTTTAAAAATTAGTAGAGCGTTATTTATACAGCTATAGTTCTCGGACGTGCTAGTTAAAAGGACTGCGGAGAACGAGCGAAACGGAAGGATATAGAAGAGGCATTTCCACAACGATCAATTTCAATTATTCCAGCAGTCGAGCAACCTTAGCAATCACACCATCACGTGTGAATGTGTGCGAAACTGCGAACGTCTACGCGTGCTTATATGATATTCTCGCTTTCGAGGCCGTCATTGTAATTCGAATTTTTACGTCAGGGATGGCTAGGTTATTTCCACGTAAATAATGGAGTCAATTAGAGCAGCTAATTATTTTTCAGAGTCCCGCCGCTTCCCGCCGCTTAAACTCGTCAATCATTCTCAAAAAGTATGGTAGAAAATAACGGTTGTTGGCGCGAGCGAGCTTTTGAAACATTGCATATTCAGGAAGGAAGAATTTACATTTATCTGCCACACGCAAACCCGCAAATATATACAAAAATAAATATGCGTACAAAAAGTTATTTACTATTACATTCATTTAATTAGGCTCTCTTGCAGAGCGCTTTAATGCAAAAGTCTGATACGTGAAATCATATCAGAAGTCCGATTTCTTTTTGCTCTCTTCTGAATAATTTTGTCGTGATAAAACATGCGATTATTTATAATTTATTTATTAGAATTTCTACAATTTTATTTCACATTAATAAAAGCGTATCGCTATCGTAGGCGGATATTTCCACCTTTAAATTTATTAGCGCGACTTTAATCGCGTATTTCTTTTTGTAGGCAGCTCTCTAGAGAGAACAAAAGTTATTTCAATAATTCCCTAAGGTATACCATTGGTTCGCAACCAGGCTTGCAAATTTTTGTAATATTTTATAAAGTACTAACGGAACCATAAAAAAAACTTTACGTCTGTGAAACTAGTAAAACTGGCGTGAAGTTCCCAGTGTATCGTGGCAGAAATTTCTTATACCGGCCCGGCAGAAAAATCCGTTGCTCTTTTCTTCTCCGATTGTCTCATTCGTACTTTATTTGAAACACACGTAACCATAAGTTCCTAGAAATACTCGGAATTGTTCCGTAAAATAAAACTCCGTTTGTTAAAAATTTTTCTAATCCACTTTAAATTCTTTTTTTGTATGGTTCTCTTTTTTAATTTATTTGATATAGAAGTTGTATAATTATTTGCAGTATAACGCGTTTTCTTTTCAAGTGAAAATAAAAATTATTTATCTATACATAAATTAGACGCTTAGAAATTGCTTATATAAATTAGATACATACACAGTAAATTGAAAATTGCATTTTTTAAATTAAATAACTTGAAATACTTTTGTTTACTTGGATAGTCAATGTTAGCTGGTATTAAATCGTCGCTAAAATTTCATGGCGGACATGATGGAGGTAAATAAAAAGACTGCAAAGCTTGCGAAGCGTGCGATCGGAAAGAGCGCAACGAGTAGGGCGGCGGTTTGCGGCCATCGTAGACACGATGAAGAGGATCTCTGCTTCTCCTACCATGAAGACCTAGTTTACCTTGGCGTCGCCGGTGCTCTCTCCTTTGTACAGAAAGTCATAGCGGCTCTCGATCAATGCTACTGTGTTCGGAGAGTTACGTTTCTCTTACTATCTAGCTGAAATAGCAAACATCCAACGCTTCTGTGTCGGCTGTAGAGATTAGTTCAGTTAATTCTATCTCTAATAACGTGTAATTGGCTCGAGTTAAGTACTTTTTATTATAATATCTATGTACAGAATGTTTCGTGACTTATTGTCATCGAGATGAAGAAAATGTTAAAGACTGAGATTTACAAATTTAACAAAAATGATTGATGCTTATTATAAAATATATAAAAATATATTTTGTTAATAATACGAATGGTACGAAAAAATATATATTTTAACTAGGCTATTTTGAGGCTTTTCTCATTGTTGCATAAAAAGTTGATTTATAACTTTCTAAAGTTAATTTGATTTTAATTATATATATATATATATATATTTTTTTTTTATGTGTATCAGTGAAATATCGATTCGCTCAATATACAGAACTAGTTGTATGGATATTTGGGAGATGCTGCATAGAAACACTACGATATAGCAATATTGCGCGCATAAATTTAGAAAATATGAATTTAGATAGTTTTGTTGACTTTATGAATAATAAATTCGGTATGACGTTAGAACGGTAAGTAGGTTGATTGAATTCGCCGTTTGCCAAACAATTCCATAAGTGAATTTGTAGGCCAATTTGCGTAGCAGAATGTCTCTTATTTGTGTGACGCACTGGCACCATAGCGACTAAAACTACCTACATTTAGTCAAGAGTATTTGTGTGCAAAGTGCATAGCGCCATATTATTATATGAATTATTTTGTATATATGATAAATGAGTACTCATTTACAAGAATATTAATCAGAAAGAAATTTGCGTTAATTAATTAAAGCAATCTTCATTTTTAACAGCTTAAGAAAGTAATTGAAGTAATGCGAATTTTTGCAAAAGTATATCAAAAGACACATGATTTAAAATAATGTCTAAATAATTAAGATTTTTATTTGCCTGCGAAATGGTTCACTCTTATTACGTATTTCACGCCATGTAATATGATTTCTCTTGTAAAATATGAATAGCAGCCTTTTCAGGCATCTATTTTTCGTTCTGTAATGATTGGCGTATATCGTAGTGTAACAACTCAACTTGCAATCTCCCACTGGGAAAAGAGTAATTGTGTTGGGATCGATGTGCAATTGAGTTCGAAATTGCAATACGCTTTTTATTGCATATGTCAATACAAATTGATACAAATATAATTGTCTCTAATCAAGTTTAAAATTTTAAATCTAAAATATTATAAAGGGATAATGTCCGTTCTAACAACTTTCTATGCACATTAAATGATACATCTTAATCATATCATTGATTTTTCTTATAGATTTTTATCTATTTTTTTCTTATCTATTTTTTCTACCTTATTGTATTTATACATTTTTCTCGCTTACTGTTTAATCGTTTAACTTTTTTAATAAGAAACAGTAGTAGTGTTACAGTAGTTCACGCTGTTAGCATTCTCTATTTATACGCGACATATTGAAAATTCCTCGTCGCTTTTTATTTTTGATATTTTCCTGGTGGACCATTCGTCATGCTGTTTGAGTGCAATAACACACGCTATACAATATTCGCGTGAAGAGAGTAATTGCGCTGGGATCGGTATGCAGATGAGTTCCAAACTGGATTCTGTTTTTCATCGATGAAGTCAATATTACGAAATAGTACAGGCGTCTTGGTAAACCGATGGTTGTACAAGGTAGAGTAGGGGTAACGAACTTCTGCAAGATGTTACTGAATTCGCCACTTCCGTAGCCCGTAGGGTGAACCGAGAGCCGCTATACGGTGATTAAATTTCCTAGTTGCACTCCTTACAACGAGTTATTTTGTAGGAAATTTAAACTGCAGTGCAAGGGTGCCCGTCTTCCAGAATCGCTGTATTCAATATGCTTCGTAGATATCGTTTTTCCTTATTGCCGCCCCAACTCATTATTATCGTTGTTCAGAAACTCCCCGGCAGGCATATAGTAAAGCGCCAACGCTTCGAATTATCTATAAAATTACATTTGCGTCATTTCGAGATCCTGTAATTTAACAACGGAGCTTTAGTGTCTTCAGATAATCTTGTAATCTTGTAGAGTCCATTAATATTTTGAAGTAACTATCGCACTTAGCTATACTCATTTCCTTTTCTACAAGGAATTATTAATTATCAAAATAAATTTACTTATATTTAATTAATTAATAATTCTGTTCAATGCATTTGAATTATAACCTTGTGGAATATACAGCAAGAGTATTTTTGTGGTTATTGCTAGAGTTAATGAGATTATAATTAATGTGGTAAATATTTGTCTTTCTCCGCGTGGCCTTAATTAATGTGTGGCAAATTATGGGGACGTAGATATGAATCTGATTATAATTGAAATCTTGCAAGAACAAAAATAAATATGTAATTCATGTAGACGAGTTATTTATTTATCTCGACAGAAAAAAAGTAAATATTTTTCATGTGGAATATTTGTTTATTTAATTAATAATTGAGATTGAGTTTTGTTGAAGCAAAAAGGAAATTTACAAACAGTATTTTTTATAAGAGAAAAAAAAATAAACTTACTAAATTTTTTTTTAAATTTACTTTGATGTATTGAATAGTTAATAATTTTAATTGTTTTTATAACAATTACTTTAATGGTAACGATACAGTTTAATTAAAAAATGTCAGGCACAGTAATAATATCTCTGACATTAAAATTTAGAGAAGCATTTTTGACAGTATTAACAATTTCAGGCACGTTATAATAATATGTATAGATGCACCTATATATAACAATATTAATTTACTTACCTATTCAATATGTTGATATTTTCTTCCTAATATAAATTTCTTTGACGTCCATTTTTTTATTATTAAATTCTGACGAGAGCTATTTAAGTTATATATAATCAAACTAACATGAAAATACGAGTCTAACATACTCAAATGTGTGTACTATAAAATTGTTTATTTTATTTAGAATAAAAAAGAAATCATATATTATGTATATTTTTTAATATTCGTGTACATGTTAATAATTTTATAAAGTAAAACGTATATTTTTTTAAAAATAATTTTTTAATAACATTTACGTATATATATATGAATATTCTATTACTATTTGTTATGAAATATATGTATATTCAGAACGTTTACACAAGAAATAAAGGAGACAATAATATGACGCAGGTAAAGAGAAAAAAAGATCGATGAACATGGATCTTTGTACATTGGTTTATTATTATAGCGGTACTTTGACACTGGTTATTTTAAGAAAGATAATATTTAGCCTCTTCGCTATTTTTGTCTATTTGCTTTCTCACACACACACACACACACACACACACACTCTCTCTCTCTCTCTCTCTCTCTCTCTCTCTCTCTCTCTCTCTCTCTTTCTGTCTCGCAAGCATCTTTTCTTTCATTTTTGTATTTGTTGAGAAGTCTTGACATCTCATCAAGCTTAGTGAAATTAAGTACGGAAGCAATATTTCTGTACATCCCGTTTTGCTGCATTCGAGAACGATTTCTCGAATTAATCTCCCTTCTCTCTTTTTCTCTTACGCTCGATTCTCTCGATCTCTCATACACGCACATGCCATTTGATAAAAATTCTTCCGTCTAACACTCTCTCTGGCTTTCCGTCTGGTTTTATCATTCAAGCATACTATTTGCCACCGCGAATTTTTCATCTCCTACATTCTGCATTTCGGCGTTGCCCTACCTGCTTTTCTACCACGTCCATGTTTTTCTATCTTTTGCTAGCCTTATACTCTCTTCCTACTTTTATTACACTCGCACTTCATTTCAGTCACAATATAGTCTTCTCAGGAATTGAGCGTACCGCAAAGAGTGAAACTCTTGAGACGCGGCGTGTAACCATTATTATTGTCACTATGTCCATTTTATCGGTCTGATTCCAAGTCAATCAGCTTAATTGTTAAATCCGCTCGCTTGTGGTTATTGCCACTCGATTATGACGCGTTACAATGATTGCATTATGTGCGATACCGAAATCAGAAGAACATCAAACCCAATCTCAAAGGGTTTTGACGGATTTAGAGTTCTCTCACGCGAATAACTCCGTATATAATTTTTTGTTCGTACTTTTCCTTCTACAATTCGTGTTTATTACGAAGGAGATTGAGGTTTTGCGCGATGCTGATCCACCGCGATGTATGTCGAAATAGTTTCGAATTTTTTTACAGTCTTTTCCCCCGAGTTTTTCGTTCGTAGTACGCGTCCAGTATTTCCCGACGGACGACATGTACAGCACCAGATGTGTTTGTATATGTCAGAATTTATATGAAATAACGCGGTGATTCTCGCTCGTGCTTTTAACGTCTTGGTTACAGTACTTCACGTCTACATCTCCGCCGTTGATGGAGTTTGAACAGTGTCGTCGAGTATTCTTTCCATCGAGTAGATATTATACCGTTTTATCGACATCTGGATGACTTTACATATTGAGCCACACGCGATTTTCAAAGAACTCGATAAGCCAGATACGTGATTACAGAGATTGATTTTATAAGTAACACTTGTTTATATCTGTATAAACTTTAGATCTGATAGAATTTATATCAATATATGTCCCTAATTATTGTATTGCAGATTTACGATAATCGTGATAATTTCACAACAGTTGTCCGCCTTCCTTTTGTCCTTTTCAGATTGTAGAAGTTTTATGTCACGTTCGAATAATTTCTTATTTTTTCCGATATTGTCCCCTAGTAATCCGCGACGTATTGGCGGTTTCCGAAGCGATACGGATTAGCTCGGAATATCTCGTTCCCAACTTCGACGTTTAGTCGCTCGTCCTCTCCCCATGGCTTCCATAGTCAGGAGGGATTCTCTCCCAACTCTCTATTAATACTTTAGTTATTGTACCTCTCCTTGGTATATCCATTTAGATGTCGATGCAATAATAGGATGCGTGTCGATACTGTAGGTTACTTGAGAATCTTCCTCAAACACACATCGATCAACCGTGGACTAGTCGATTGTTGAGGCAGCATCGATGCTTCTCGGTCACGATTCTCGACGTCCAGTCGCCTGTCTCTCTCAAACAATCGGACGTGTTCCGATTCTGGTCACCAAAGCTCCGCAGTAGGCGTGAGAGTGTGCACTTCGATATTCTCGTGACGATGATACCTGTCCGTCCGATGCACCGTTGCTCTTCGTGAGAGTACGACGGTCAGCGCCGCGACGGCGCCGAGGGCCGCGCCGACTAACACCAACATTCCGGGATGGGCACCGGCAGATAAAGCTTCCGATATTCTAGCACCAGAATCGGTCACTCGACTGTTCAATTCTTCCGCTATCGTTTTCGAATCGCGCTCGTCCAACACTGCGTTTGCCTTCGTCACATTACTCATGCTGTTCGTGTGCTTCTCGATCGTTTTCCTTCCCACGTTCGAAGAGCCCGACGAGAAGATTTCGCCGACGCCTGACGCGGCAACTTTCCTCATCTTATCGTTTTTTCGCGTCCCACCGTCGGCTCGGTTATCGAAAGTTTGCGAACGCGACTCCGCGTCTTCTATTCTCATAATGGATAGCTTGGGGTCGTTTGGTGCTCGAGAGGCTGGGACGACGATGTGCTTGATTAAATTCTGATCCATCGAGATACGATTTGTTTTATTGCTCTTTCGATCCGGTTCTCCGCTCGTCCGCATCGTGATTGACGACGTTACGTTACGGAAGGATGTTGGCGCCTCATAGACTCGCGGTGACGCCGTTTTTTTCGATGACGCCGTTGCGGTGACGGTTTCCGAGATGGAGAGAAAATCTGAGTCAGCTACCATTTTTGATTCGGTTTTCGCGTTTACGGAAGATAGCGTGAGAAGATCCGTGATGTTACCGTCAGAATTCGCATCGTCGATATTGGAAGACACCGTGACGTTTGGCTGATCAGTATTCGACGTATGTTCGAGCGTGAAGACGACAGATAGGGTAACCGAGGTGCTTGCAGCCGCTGTCGCGATGATTCCCGCGGTTGTGGAAACGAAATTTGACGGCGATGGCAGTTCGTGCAAAAATAATCCCGCCAGTTTCCGCGGATTTGAACATCGCGCTGTTTGGTATTGTTGATTCGGTTCGCGGTGTTGTCTGATCCATTCGCCCAACCAGTAGAGATCTTCCGTGCAGTTCCAATTGTTCTTACCGAGTCTAAGAACGCGCAGCTGCGGCAACATGTACGCGACGTCGGATCTGACGGTGCTGATGTTGGTCGCCGAGAGGTTCAGCTCTGTCAGACTTTTGCAGGCAGATAGTGCAGCATCATCCGCCAGTAACTGCCTAGCAAGAACCGGACTACGCGACACATCTAACATTACCAAATGTTCTGGAGTCGGTACCGGAAACGCCATGTCGCTTTGTTCTTCCTGATGTCGTTGAAGCGCCGTTAGTCCTGACATTCGCAGCTTTGTCAGATTACTCGGTCCACTTAGAGTATTAGTTGATAACACTTTGATAGGATTATTGGATAAATCCAGCTCGGCGAGCAAAGGCAGTTGACCGAGCGCGCCCACATCGATTTCACTGATGGCATTATCGTTCAACATTAACGATCGCAGATTGTATAGACCATTGAGATCATCGAATTTCAATGCAGTTATGATGTTTCGCTGCAATTTAAGCATCACCAGGCTGTTCGGTAAACTGTCCGGTACCTTCGAAAGTACATTTCCTGATAGATCGAGTTCTTCCAAAACTTCCAGTCGTCCCAAAGCGTCATTCTCGATATCCACCAAACGGTTATCAGCAATATCCAACATACGCAACAGAGGATAGCTATCCAAGTCACCGCTGCGAATGGTAGTCAGTCTGTTACCAGCGAGTCTAAGTGCTCTGACCGATCTCGTTAAAGCGGCTGGAACTCGCGCTAATCCAGTGCGGGACGCGTCTACCGTCTCCAATCTCCTTCCAGTACCCAATAATAGAGATACGTCTCTCTCTTTTAGCGGATTTTCCGCTAGCCTTAGAATAGATAGTCCCGATAACGGTTGCAGCGTTCCCGAAGCCGCTCTGGCTAATCCATTTCGCGAAACATCGAGTTCCCTCAATCTGTCGAGACTTTCGAACCACCTGGCGCCCAGAACTTGCAGCTGGTTACCGCTGAGATCGAGTTTCTGCAAGGAGTATAGTGGCGTGAGCGCGTTATCCGGCAAGTCCGCCAACCTGTTGTCGGATAGATCGAGAAATTCCAGTCGATCGAGACCGCGAAACGCGCCCTCGTCCACTGTGCTAATCGCGTTTTTACGTAAACTCAGTCGCACGAGTCCGACGAGCGTCCTGAAAGAATCGACACTGATGTCCATTAACGAATTGTCCGATAGATCTAGGCACGCCAACTCGCTTAGATTCGTCGCACGGATCACCAGCACGTCTCTTATCCGTGGCAAGTTGTTGCACGACAAATTTAATGACCTCAAGCGCTCGAGACCGTGCCACGACGCATTCAACGACACCAACGAACAATTTGTCACTGTGAACTCGACCAAATACGGTAGACCAAACGCGCGAGGAGCGCCGTTGTAGCGTGCAGCACTTCCGAAGACGACGTGTCGTTCGTCTTCGAGGTGTCATTCGCTTTGAGATTATCCGAAGCATCGTTCACTAAGTCGGCGGCTTCCAGTTCATCTAGGAGGATATCAACGTCCGGTCCCTCGGCGCTGTCCACCGACAAACTTCTCACTACCGTGGGTAACTCCGATAGACCGGGTACGCGTTCGCGACACGTCACGTCCAACAAAGTTGACGCGTCGTTTTTCTCGACATCATTCTGATGACACTCGCAGAGATACGGACAGGCGGAACCGCTCGCCATCAAGGCGAGCAGCACCAACGGAAGCCACATCGCTTCCAAGGCGACGTCTTCACATCTCGTCCACTGTCCGTAAGGATCTCGCCGCGCCGTTCGTCCGCTCGTGGACAGAGTGACGAAACGCGCGAAACGACGGTACCAGGGATCGCGGATGCGCGTGCCGCAGCCGCGGGTTCATCTACGGTGTTGAATTGCACGCACGACCGACGTTGGTGGCTATCGATGATGATGGATGTCACTAAAAAACGTTATTATGGCTTATATACGGATACCAATACCGGCGGATACTATCAGTCTCGTCGAACGTGATGTCCATACGAAGGACTGACAAACACTGCGGCGCCCGACTCGTAGCTGCACCCGCCACCCCCACATCGCTCCTCTTCTCTTTTCTCCTCTACCCCGCGTTTCGTCTTCCTACCCTTCCGTCGGCTTCTCTCCCTCTCACTGCGCTCTCACCCTCAACGCCGATCCCCCTCTGTCTCCGAACTCGGTTGTGTGCCGCCACCTACAACCATTCCACCCTTCTGCCGTATCTTCCCCCTATATACCGGTATATAGCGTATACAGCACTAACACCACTACTATAACCACCGCCATCGCCACCACTACCGGCAGCCGTCGCTTTTGCTCTCGAACTCGATAAGGGGCACGAGCGCGCTTGCGTCCTCTGACAGCGTAGTGACGCGTAGAGCCGGTATCCTACGATTTCACCAACTACCCTTGCTACCGGCCGACTAGCTGCTGCGAACTTTCCTCGTCTTCCTTTATACTATTCCATTCTAGTTTAATCTATTATCGCTTTTTAAATTGCAACAATTGTACAGTATAAAGTGTCGCGTATTAGCATCGTTAATGAAGCAAGCTTTGAAAAAGAAACAATTTTTCATTTATTTATTTTATATATTTTTGGAATGATTAAATATTGTTATCGAATGTCATTTTATTATTTTCGTATAGATATATCGTAAAACAGTACGTCAAATTACTACACAAATTAGAGTGGTTGCGTTGTATCTTGCTGCCTGCTTGAATATTTAATGCAACACAATTAGCCAAGTGGCTAGTGCATGTGGTTTACCCTCATCCTTGGAACAACCGCGAAGATCACGTTCCCGGAAATATTATAGATACTCGTTAAGACAATAAGCACGCACTAAGTTACTAATCCAACTAAAACTTCGCCGGCAGTTTCATGAGTTTCAGCTGCCGGTGGGCTTTCTTAGATTCGATTCGCGTGCCGAGGTTACGGAGGTGCAAAGATGCAATTCTCACGGAATAAGGTAAAAGGTCAGATAATATCTCTTCGCACGTATTCCATATACTACGTCCTAAAGCTATGTTATTATTATGTGATATGACATCTGTCCGTTATTTTTTTCCATTTTCATCCTCAAATTATTTTTTCATTATTTTAAAGGATAAAAGTTCAAGCTTTTTTTGCTAATATTATTGCACAGTGTAACATCGTCTTTATATCATAACATATGTAATACGATCGTATTTTTTTTGCTGACAACTTTAATTACTAGTGCATTTTTCGCGAATATTTCTGACGTTCTCTTTAATATTGATACGAACGCAGTGACTTGATTATATATCTGATATCCCTAATGAAAGAGGGCAAATATACATAACATATTCCTATATATTTATATACATCCTCACGTGTGTGATATACATACGTGTATATATATCTATATATACATATATATATGTATTTGATGTGCAACATGCGTGCAAGTATTCAGCGTCTAGTTTGCTGAGAACACGAACGTTTTCGGGTTCTATAAATTCGTATCTCTCTCTGTCTGTAATCCCTGCGGCACTACCGTATTACTTGCTGGACCTAGTCGAGCAATCGAACCGCAATGATCTCAGTATAGCCTCGGCGTTTTCGATATAGTATATCGATTTGCCGATCACTGACACTGTTACCATTACCGCGGGGTTAAATGCTTGAGCCGCCAGACTTAAAGAGAGATTTCCACGGTGTCCGATGAAACGGCGACCGTGACTATCGTGGGATATTGGTGAGAAAGAAGCACAAAAGCTAAAGCGGTTATCTGCTTGACCTCACGAGAACCCGCGGATAAATCATCGATTAAAGGTGATCTTCTGGGACGGAATAATAATCGTCGCCTCATGCCTATCCCTAGAAAAATCTGATGATTCGTTTTATAGATGGATTTAGGATAAACGTGTTCAGTGTACAAAAATACGACATAGGTTTCAATCCGCAGAATTTCGTATCAAAAATATAAATATTGTGTACTGCAAGAAAATAGAATTTACTATATACAGAAAGAATAGACTATACAGTTGCACTCTATATATATATATATATGGAAAGAAATATAAGAAATGGATTATGCTATTTTAATAGTAAGAGTCCTATACATACGATAAATATTGGAAGAATAAAAATATAATATTGGATAAATAAAAATGAAATATTTCATTGATTAGTTATCAGTTATCGTTACGTTAAAAATTTTCTCTGATAGAGAGTTTTGCGTTTGGCAGAGTATTTTTATAGATTTATTTTATGAGTGCATCTCTTAATTGCCTCGGATTAAAAAATAATCTGGCGGAGAAGTTTACTTTTAAAACACGTTGTTTCTTGTTCGCACATGTAAACGATTCATTACACGCGCCAACATTGACTATATACGTGCTCATCTGCGATTAAGTGCTCTGTAAATTGACCTGAAAAATCCACGTCACTTCGGTGCTGGTAGTTGTACGCAATGATTTAATCGCTCTAAGCGGCCATAGAATATCGATGGGACATTTGCGATGCGACAATTTCACCGAATACCAGAAATTTCCGACTTTTCAGAGTGGTTGATACGTCGCGTTCGAGAGGTACGAGTAAACATTGCGATCATGCAACCATTCCAATACTTTTTGAACGATTTCACGAAGCACTCTATCTGATGCACGCTGGGACATTCAAACTTCTTCGCTCATTTAAGTATGACGTATCTCTACAATTTTTTTATTGCTACCTCCCAATATTTCAAAATATTCAATGTACAGCTTTTCAAGCTTATCGAAAACCGATATGATTGTCCCAGTTAAAGATTTTAGTCCAGTCAAGAATTGAAATGAAACATTAATATAATGGAACGTAACTTTGCAATGAATAATCGCAAATTTTCAGTAATTTGTATTTTGTTATTTTTTAGGCTGAATATTATATGAATATAAACATCAAAAACTATAATTATATTAGGTGTTGGAATTAATTCGTAGCGTTTTACAAGTGATGGGAAGTACTTTCATTAATGTATTTTTTAATGCTCATGTGAAATAAATAACATTCTTTCATTAAAAAACGCTACGAATTAATTCCAACACCTAATAGTTATCAAAAACGTATATAAAGTTATGTTATATTCTTAAATTGTAAAACAACTTAATGTTTCTTTTTATATTTTTAAAATGTTTGAAAAATAAATAAGTATAAATTATTTTATTATTAGCAAAATCATAATGTACAATATTTTATACGTTACGTTTTATTGTAGCGTCACTTGAATTTTTTGTGTTAGTCACATTTTTTTTATTTTCGTCTGCAACACTTTCATGAAGGATATTAGCTACGTGAGACATAGAATTAACAATACGTCCCTAAAACGTGTGTGTTTCTTGTGTGCGTGTCATTTTACGCGGAAGGGGTTGATTGCTGGGTGTAAGTGGACATCCAGTATGCGGTAGAGGACGGTCGGGATGGTAGAAGGAAGCAACGCGCTTGATAAGGGAAATCTTCTTTCGAGCCTGCGGTGCCGACCGACATGTAATTTCCCCGGAATAGAGGACGGAATCCTGGCTCGGATACTGCCCGCACGGGTTACAAAGTTACTTTTACGAGAGTAGCGGGCAAATGTAAATGGGGCCGGTGAGCGGCGAGGCACAAGCAAGTGAGAAAGCGAGAGAAATGAACGAGGGATCGAAAAGGGAAAATGAGAGAAAGAGTGGAAGGAACGAAGGGGTGATGTGGGAACGAACGGCGAAAGGAGAACGAAGGAGCGCGAAATGGAATAAAGGGGATGAGACTGTCGGAGTTTGTAATTGCAGCGGCTTTAACGCGCTGCTGATGGCCGATGGCACCCGGGACTGGGGTAATGGTCTGCACCAAATGTCTCTTCTTGTGAGAGGAGAGAGAGACAGAGAGAGAGAGAGAGAGAGAGAGAAGCGAGAGAAAGAGTATTCGAAGAGACACCGAGGGACGTTCCGGAGACACATGGAATTGCATCGTTTTCTCTGTCACCGATTTTGTATGCTCATTTCTGTCCTATTGACAGAATTTTTTTCTCGCAAAATATTAGAAAATTTTGAACATTAATCTAATCCTTTGAAAATAGACATATAAAGTTTAAACTCAAAATTCTCTTTTTATGATGAGAAGCATCTATTAATGAATAGTTTTTAGAGAGAAAGATATCAATGTAATAACAATTTTAAAAAATTGACGTATATTTATTTTCGGAAGATTTATTTTATTTTGTTTAAATTTCATTAATAATTGAATTTATATGTTATATTTTTATAAATACCAGTTTATTTTACGACTTTGTGAAGCTAAACTATAGTATTTTTATCGACATGTGCATCACATTGAAATTTAATAATGCAGCTATATTTGTTGATCACAGCTTATACTGTGGTTATTTTTCCAAAAATGTTATTTATTGTTGATTGCTAAATTTTTGTTTTTTCATTCAGTTAAAGTCGTAACAAAATAGTGAAGTTTTGTATATCCTTATTAATACATACAAAAATTTTTAATAAAAAGATGTTACTCTTGGTTGTTAATATAAAACATATCATTCTTTATGCCATGATAATTTTTTCTAAATTTTGAAAGTGCAGAAAAAACAAATTATTATTCTGACAGAAATAATAATAATATATCTGTCTCGTTATAATTAAAGAAAATTTTTTCAGACTATTTTTGTTTCTATAATAAAAATTTGTAAAGTGTAAAATTTTATTTACGTTGATTTTTGTTGTAATAAGAGAGAAAATTTAGTGTATTTCCTCAGTGCGATCTTAAATATATATATATATATTTAGAGATAGATTTGCAACCTATTTTTTATAAATATTTAAAGTACTCGACAGTGTTTAAAGGGAAAAAAAAATTGCAAATTGTTTTCAGGATATTTGCGTACAATTCATCACCCGAGAGAAAGTCTTTCTCCTCTTTTCCGCGAACACTTAATCCGCCATTAGTTATTTTAAAGAAGCACTTGTACTGTAAAGACCTAATTGTACCGGGTAGTGTATATACTCAAAAAGTTAAAAATGCGAATAATTCTCAATGTTACAATGTGTTTGAATTCAACACACGTTTTCGCTCTGTGTCATTGATTGTTGTTTTGATATCAATTTCTCACATGCCTCACCTGCTGAAGGATTGATAAAGACAATTTAAAAGTCGGGGACATCTTTTCCCGGCATCAATTCCAAGAATTCGCGTTGATCTTGCGCTACCCAAGGAAATAGAAAATTCCTGATCTTAAAGTAGGACGCGGTTGGGCGGGAACGAAAGGAACGATGTGGTGGCGAACACGTCGAGGTCTCTTTTTTTGGATGGAGGTTTACGTGGTAACAGGAAGTCACGGTGGAAGACGATAACGGGTGGACTCGTAAATGTTGACTTCTTCACAACGTACTCTTTATACCTGCTACTGCAGTTATTCGCTCATACAATTTCTGACGTTCTCGTTCGAATTGCTCGGCCATTGTTAAGGATCGAATGCGAATGACTCCTACATCTTGCTATCATAAAGATAGATATATTCGTATATTCTTCTTTAGAGCAGTCTCGATCTCGTTCAAATGAAATACGGCGAGCGCAGATCTTCTGTCGTAACCGAAATGGAGTTTTAATGCATACATTCTACAAGGCAAGAAGTCACCTCTACTATCTCGATGCACGATGTCATGCAACAAAAAACACGAAGCGCTAAGCGACGAATAGCAAGTCGCAGTTTGGCAAGTGTAAGCTAGCCTCACAAAGTCGTAAACATGTAACGACGTGTAACGACGATCGTTGTTTCGTACAACACGCATAAAATTCCGGCATCGCTAGATTCTTATTAGATTGTTAAAAGAACACTAACAGGCTTTTTATAACGTAAATAACGAAAGAAGGAATCTTATTACAGCTGCATCAGTAGACCGCATGTTTACGTACGTAAAATACAATATATTAAATTTAATTTTATTATCGTAAAATCTAGTTATCAGTCTAATGCTTCATTATACCTTGCAGTAACTAGCGTGAAAACTTGATTTAAAAAAACATTAATCGAGTCTGAAGTATCAGAAACTCTACAGGATGGTGCCTTGGGAGGTTATAAGATCTTGAACCGGCGAGCTAGATCGCAACGTTAATAAATGTAACGCTATTACGCGAGCGAGCGCAGATTTTAGCACGTGTAATATGAACGATCCGGAGGAGCCAGAACGCGAGACAGATATAAATGTGCCCGGAGATGAGTAAGAGAGAACAAAGGTGTCTGGGGGGTCATTTGATATCTCTAGATAAAATAGGAGCGGTAGAATAGCTCGGAGATAAAGGTAAAGGTGGAAGGAAAACTGTGGGTCGCAGAGAGATGTGTGTCAGGAGGTATAAGGTTGTTCTTGCAGCTAAACGTGTACGCGCGTACAGGTTGAATCTTCTCTATATGCCACAGGGACACGCCAACTGTGGTGGTTGTAAAGGGTGCATACGGTTGCAAAGAACTCGAAAAAAGATAGAAAAACGGAATTACGTATTTAAAATAACATGAATACATACGGTCGCAAAGAATTTGATGAAAAGAAAGATAAAAAATGAAATTACGTATTTAAAATAATGCATAGAGAATATTTTTAGAGACATAATGTAAGAGCTCTACTTATGCTACCCGTATCACACTGGAATAATGTTAATATACAATATCTTAATTTTCACGCGCGTTGAAATTATCTTTTTACATGATATCTTTATTTACAGGATACAGTTTTTTGAGTTAATAGAATTTTACATTTTATTCAGCTTTTATATATGTTATTTATATTTGTTTTATATTTTTATATACACTTTTATATATAGACGTTATAGATTTACATATGATTTTCGCGTTTATATAATATATAACGATTTTTAATGTGTTCCTACTGTTTCTGCACCAAGCTTCGTGATCTCTTCTCTTTTTATTCATTCGCAAGAGCGTTCGCTGTTTCCGTATTTTACATTTTTGCGGCTCGCGCAACCGCGGCAGAATCTATAGAATTGAGAGCACCGGGTGAATCATGCTATTGAATGCAGTGCTGCCGCTGGCATCGAATTCTCACGACTGGGTATTATTCTCGTTTCGTATTGCTATGTTCATTTGCCACGCCGAGGCATTTTCTTTTGGCTCTTTACATGGACGAATATTACGTCCAGTAAATCCTGGAATGGATTTTGATAGCACTATTTTTTTTGCCCTATGTGCACTTAACAGCGCTTTATACTTTTATCATTTTCAATACTTCCGTATTTTTGGCAAGATGTGCATTTTATCCAACATAAATTTTACGCTTTTGTTTTTCATTTATTATTCATTGATATTTTAAAATGTAGCGAATGATTTATAATAATGATAACAGTTATAACGATAGCAGTTATAACACTTGTAATTATTATAGTTTCTAAGTTGTAAAGAAAAGAGAAGAAAAATTCTTAATGTAGTGAGAAAAATCTAACGGTTGAAAAATAATTGCTGCATACTGAAAATTTTAGAGAGACAAAACTTTTTTGTGGTGCAAATCGAGCATATGATCTTTTTTTTTTGCAATACGAGAGTACAGCTCGATGTTCTCTGAAAAAGAAACTATCCAGTTTTGTTTTTATTGTAAATCTGAATAGTTGCATTGAAAGATATCGCATTTCGATATTATTTTTAAATTTACGTTTTTATAAAAATAGTTTGTACAACATTTAAAAAAATAGGTTTGCATTATTATAGTATTACTAAAAGGACAGTTATATAACGCAGGTGATATATTGCGGAAAAGATCTGGAAAAATAAATTTCTTCGTAATGCGACTGGAAAAATGGTGAACGTGTTTCCATTTCGGAAATAACTATGTGTTATGATTTTTAGAAATATGTACATTCGAAAAAAATTACCTAGTACGTCGCGGTATTATTGCATATTTTTTTATTTCTGCAATACAATCAACATAGTTCTAAGGGGAAAAAGACAAATTTTACAAATTGCATTTTACTTGTTGTTTTCTCGTTCAAATATTTCCTGATCTTAGTGGTAGATTAGTCGAGAGCTATTTCGCGGTCCTCAGTTACTTGATGGATCTTTTGGGACGCGTTTCTGGCGGTTTAAGCTTGTATAAAGTGGCAATCTCACTTAGTTTATAAGTTTGATGATATCATAATATGTCATAATTTTTCAATGTTGCTTTATTACATAATAATTTTATTAGTCATATTTACGAGAAGAACTGCAGTTAAATTACTGTTTGATTCATACAACATGCTGAGAAAATTAAGCGTTTTTTAAATGAAATTTAATTAAAAAATGGTTTTATTTAATCTAAACGTGTCTACCACAAGTGTGTGCATGCATAGGCAGAAAATTACAACGTAAACATGATGTTTGGCGCTACGTAATTGCTACGTCGAGAACAATTTAGAGAAAGCGTCATTGGTGGTTACCTGGCAGTGCGCAAATATTGCAACACATGGAAATACGTATAACGTTGTTCTCACGCATTTACATAGATTGCGCTATTTGCATTGCCTTGTATTTCATAGTTGTGGACAACATTTTGAAAACGAAAAACAAATTATTAATGAGCGTGCTGCACATAGATCGTTCGCACTTACCGAAATTTCATTCTTCCACGTCCAAAGAATTTGCACGTTAATTTCCGTAATTATGAATTATACCATTGTTCTTCAAATATTAGTTTTAAAATTGCGAAGAAAATGCAAGAAGGATAAAACTATTTTTTTCACCAATTTTACGCAAATATGATTTTCGTGCAATACCTACATGAAGTTTTTTTTCATTTGATTGATAAACATTGATAAACAACCGATTTCATGTATCTTAACGATGCTTTTCGATTGAGGACAGTTGTTGAGATATAATGTGGTAGAAATGGAACATGCTGTGTAATGTAGGAAGTGTGCATTTGCCAAATACAGTACACTAAACTACGTCTAATACATCCCGAGGAAACATTATCGGTAGTCGTTGGGAAATACGTAGATAGCGAAACCGACTCACGTCGGGAATGTTGTAACTAGATGTCGTTGTAACATGCAATTCGCTCGGCAACATTTCTGCATTGTTAGTCCCCAAATAGGCGAACACGAGCACGGTGAGGCAGAATTGTTCGAGCATCAGATAAATCTTAGCTCTAAGTGACTCGAATGTTTCGGAGTGAGGTACAGCGAAATTAATATTCAAAAACGTTTGGTAAACGATATGAACATCAATTTGCGAGAATTTATTGCCACGAGCAATCTGTTTTCTTTTTTACATTTTTTTAAGCAAAGTTTTTATTTTTTTTGCCACAGTGAATAATATTGTTGTTTATGATATTCTGGAAATCGATTTACATGGTTATCTTTTCATAATATTATTGGATTGTCTAGCGCAGTTATGCAAATATAAATCAAATAATAAGTCAGATAATAAGTCGGATCAAGTTTTCAAATAGTCACATTTCTTCCTTACAACAGAGAGAGAGTGTTTCGTTGCAATATTTTTCTCGAGAAAATTTTTGATCGTGTACAACGTTGCGCAGTATTTCCTATGCATAAATTTTCAGAGAAATCGGTCGGTGATGTTTTTAAATGTGGACCAACAGATGCGGAGCGACAACGAAATCGAATTGGGACGCGATTTTCAACACTTTGGATTACGCTTTTATTCTGCGTTTTGTAGCAATAAAACCGTCCGTTAGCTCGCGCAACGACGTTGGAGATTTCTTGAGCAATATCGCGCGTGCGAGGTAAAATATACCCTCAGAAATACAATTTAATAAATTGCATGGTATTAATGTATAAGCTGGCTTCATGCGACGATGAGCAGGATGCAGCCGCGCTCACGGTTTTGTTACGCATATTTTCCGACAAGTCAGAGGGATGAAGTTCCGCCGACCATTAATTTTAACGTACTTAGTTCTGCATCCTCCTTGTTAGACTGCAGCCATCTTCGCGATACATTATCCTTTTTTTTTTTAGACTAGGACATGCTGACGGACTATCTGAGCATAAGTTTTTTTTTTCGTTAGCTTGTCGGTGCTTGTAATTAATTGACGAAGATGTTTTGTTCATCTATAATCCATCCGAGCGGGTCAAATTTTTAATTAAAATTTTTTTAATATAATGTTCCGTCCGTATATAACGAGATCGTAGAGATCGTGGTGCACGTAAAAGAGAGAAAAGAAACGTTAAGCTTTTTTAATTATCTGGTCGATCATTGAAAGAACATTGGCGAGTTTAAATTAAAACGCGTTAAACGCGATACCGATATTTTTCGCGCCATGTTCTGGAAACTACAACGCGATTAATTGTACGAATATTAGATAGAGCTTCTGGAATAAAACAACCAAAAACATTGCTAAAATAGTAAAAATTTAAACATAATTTGCAGAGAACTGGTATTTAATAAAGTTTGATATTTACAAAAATTTCCAAGAAACACATCTGTATACCTGGAATAATATACGAATAAATCTTTATTTAAGCATTTAATATATTAATTTATTTATCACATTTTAGAACACATAATGTCTTAAAAGATTATTCAGATTAATTTAACTTATTTAATTAATTCTAAAATAATCTAACAATTATAATACTGTTTTTTAAATATGTATATATTAATGATTTAAATTATTAAATATATATGCATTTATGTGCATATATTTTTTCCATCATAAACTTGTGTTATCAAATGTAATATTCGTTTATAATATAGCATGCCATTGACTTTCGTTCATTGTTGCCGCATTGTCTAAGTTATAACAAGCATTTTCCCTCGACAATAATAACAATTTCATATGGTCAGATAGTCGGTGGTACAGTTTACACAGATACACGGCCGTTTATTACCTAGCCTGAATGCCAACCTAGTTTCCAGTGCTTTTAGTAAGTATATTCAAACTTACTCGATCAACATACGTATCCGATATGTCGGCAGTTATTGGAAATCCTACGTGTAATGGAATTGGATACTTGTCTGTTCGTTAGTAGAACGTCAGTCGATACGCTGCGACATACAAATACTTGGAATAATTTTATATATACATACATATAGGGTGTTAAAAAAAATCATTCAGCATTCATACGATAGATAGTACACGCTATCGCGATTTTTAGATCATTCTCTTTATTTCTACGTTTGTAGAGCGCGAATCATCTAAATTTGAAAATATACAGTGCTCCAACGAACATATTTTAGAGAATTAAATATTATTTTATAATATTGAAGAGAATTAAATAGTTGAAGAAATTAAAAATTACTGTATCTTTTCTGACAGAATCAAATATGTTTAACGCTTTATATGAATATTTACGGAATACTGCTAGTGAATCCAGGCCTGCAGCTGATCATAATTTCACACGGAGGAAGTTTCTGGGCGAAGTTATAGAATACGTAAACACCCACGATGAAACGAAAATTGTACGGCGCTACATCCACCCTTGCCCTTATGCAAATCCCACCGCCAAACCTCAGGACTCAGCTTAAAGCAAAGACGCGCACCCTCGCAATAGGATTTCGTTGCAACGTTATAGCAATTTCCTGTTTCTCTCAGCGTAACCATTTATAATATAACCCTATCTGTGGATACGAATGCGGAAACGAAAATTTGCGTAAGGCACTAAACGTTATGCGTTTGCCCTGTTGCATATTTCAAAACGTCTCATTTATTATTTACTCTTTCTCTTGATTACATCTTAATATTCCTCTTAATTTTAAAACTGGCGCTTACCTCATAATCTTTTCTAACGTGTAATATAAATAATAATAATTAATTGATTAATAATTATTATTAACCGTTTATGTTTTAATAATAATTAGATATATTATGATATATCGCGAAAAAAAGAGAATCTTATGTGAATCTCTATGATCTCTCGAGCTTATATATATGATAAAGATGCGATCGTCCACGTAAATGACCGTAATGATCGTGTCACACTATGCATTGGAGATTGAGGATTGCGAATTACGAATTAGAATTCGACCAATCAGATAGTTTTAATTTTAATCCATTTCGGTCTAATTGGCTGAATTCTAATCCTCAATTCGCGCAATCCTCAGTCTCCAATGCGTAGTGTGACACGGGCATAAGGAATATCCGGTGCTTGATATGGTAATATGCATAAATAATAGATGTACGTAAATTTCTCACAGCATGTAGCGGTAACATCGATTTCCTCCAAGCTTTTCTGAATGTAGGGCGTAAAGTTGAAATTAATTCATTTTGTGCTCTAGTTGCGGCTTTATGATATGGATGATAGTTCTCATTTTCATCCACATATTCGTTTTATTACATTATCGTTTTGCGACACATTGCTGTACAATTTTAGATAAAATGTATTACTCTTTAAATTATGTAAGATACGTAACATTGAATCGAGTAATGTATATAACAATCAAATAATGAGACATTGGACAAATTTATTATTTAAATATTAGGTGTTGGAATTAATTCGTAGCGTTTTACAAGTGATGGGAAGTACTTTCATTAATGTATTTTTTAATGCTCATGTGAAATAAATAACATTCTTTCATTAAAAAACGCTACGAATTAATTCCAACACCTAATAATATTTATTACTTATTACTAAATATATAAAATTTATTATTTAAGTGATACTTCAAATTATAATAATTTATTAATTCTTTGCCGGCAGTGTTGGACTTCAAAGTCACAGTCGATTTTTTTATTGTGAATCTTGGTAGATAAATTTAAATCTGTAAAAAAACGTACAATTTTAATCTTTTATGATAGTAAAAATTTATTAAAGCTTTCTTAAATATGTAAGAATTTTTTTTAAATTTTTTTAAAATTTTTTATAATTTTATATAATATAAAAATTACTGCACTAAAGTTCAAAGACCTAAATTGATAGAAAGTGAAATTTTTACATTGCCAACGGAGAATTGAGAATGTTAAGATATTATTTAAAAAACAGGCTTTTTAAATGATAAATATTAGATGTAGAGACACATGTGTTACTAAGATTTTCGGACATTACCGAGCAATTTCTTGCTCAGCTTTGAATCAGGTTTTTCCTCAAAATCTACTACTTACTTTTACGTTTACGAAGAGTTGACGAAATCGATGCAGACTCTGGGTGTGGAGACCAACGGGTCACACATTCGTTCTGTTGCATTCGACACACGTACATGCCCTAGGCTTGATTGCGGTCGCGTCGAAGTTCGTCGGAGTATGCCACAGAACCATCAATTGGTTCTTCAGAGAAACGCGTCAATTGTTAACGAGGTGCCAGCGTTGCAAGATACTATTACGAAGTCATGCCTGCTTGATTTGCACCTCAAAGTATTTCATGTACATTTCGTGTGCGACACAATGTTTTTGCACTGTCATGACGCGATGATTTATTATTGCATTACCGGACTCGTATTACTGCGATCTTTGAATCAAGGCAAGATCCGTGAAATTACGTTAGAAATATTTTTCATCCGGTACTTTTCGAAGCAAATCCAACTTAATCATCATCTGTACTGTTACTTACATGGGAAATTTCGAATTTGAAAAGTTTATATTCTTATATTTTTTTAATATACTGATTATCATAATACATGCTGTATTATGACAGCGATTGAATTTTTTTTGCGAAACCCATTTATAAATTTAATGAAACGTTGACCATTTTAAAATGATTTTTCACAAGTTTGCAGAATCAGTTATACAAGTTAGAAGTGAGAAGTCATCGCTTCTTCTGTTTTTAGTCTTGAGTTTCTGTTTTCCGTGAAACGGTACGAGCGTTTAGTTCTTAGTCTTCTTTGTAAAATTTAATTTATACTCCCCGACGGGGCTTTTGACGCACGGAGGAATCTCCCGACTACGAGTTCAATTCCTGTTTCTAAAGAAGTATTTAATGGATAGTATTCTTACGTAATATCGTAGATATCGTTTTTATCGTTGTTTCCAGTAACAATGTGCAGCACCAAGGGGGTACATATTGAAACCCGGAAACTTTATAACGCGACAATAATTTTTCTTTTCGACATGTGTTCGAAGAAAAACTTCTTTCGCTTGTTACGTCAGTACCACTGTAGATATTTTGATCGCATGTTTTATGAACAATTTTCTGCGCAGTTTCGAGCTGCCGTATTGCATTTTTGTCCGGTATGTCGATGTGGATTGTTTATAAAATAGGCCGACTGTCCGCCATCAACGTGTTCGTGTATGCGCGCGTGTATTTTTTCTTTTTTCTTTTTTTTTTTTTATTTTTGTTCTGTAACAACAGCAGACAAACGGCGCGCGATACCGAGTTTACACCAGTTTACACGCAGTCGTTCGTTGTGTCATGCTGATCGATCTGATCTGCATACGAGAACTGCCCCCGGCACGCTACAATTAAATCTTGTGACAAATGAAAATCACTAACATCCGCCCTTCAGGCGCGGACTTCGACGCGTATCGCGTTACCGTTTCGAGGGGTGCTTTAATTAACGAATTTGCGAATTTTATTATGACCATCTCCGATGGCGAGATTACGCGCCTGGTCGCAGGTGGAACATGTCTCGCTGTCAGAGTCGAGTAAATCTGTTCATGGGCTCATCTACGACCGATCCGTAGCTTAGGGTCGCATCTGTCCGTGGATTCATCATGACCACGTTCGAATATATCTACGTGGATTTAACAATGCCAGTTAGAGCCAACTGCGTTGGCTTTTAAGCGCCTTTCTGCCGGACGTTATTCGAAAGGGCTGCAAATGCTTTGTGGCAAAATATGAAAGTATTAGAGGCAGTTTAATCCGCGTACTTCACTTATATATGTTACGGTAACAACAATTAAACTGATTATCTTTCGAAAGTTGTGCATTTTTTTTTTAATGATCGGTCTTGTTATCCATATAACAAAGTCGAACAATCGCACTTAGATCTTTCTTTCTAAATCTAGCCTGGGAATTCTCAGTAAGTGGGTAAACTTTAGTTTGTCGCAACGACAAGGGCTGAAGTTAAGTAGTCGGAGTCGACAATGAGGTTTCGAGTGTTTTACACGACATTGTGACATTTCCCGAGAGTGAGTTTCTTTCCTTCAGAATTTTTTACCGGCTCTACGGAGTCGCCGTTTTAAAACGCCGTAACTTTAGAAAGAGTCACGCGCGCTTTTTGTTGGTATAGTAGATTTTCGTGTACCGTATCCTCCCTCGACATCTTCCATTTTCCCCTTTTACGCCGGCCTCATCCCTACTCGTCTTTCTCCTCTCCTGGCCTTTTCCTAGCACAATGAAGCTGTAGGTAGAGCTTAACTTAAAAGGTCCACTGTATATCCGAAACGAGCCCATTCGGCCAGGTGTATCCACTTAGTCGGGCGAAAAGGAGATCAGGAGCTTAACAGCTTTCTCGAAGTTTTCACTGGCGGTTTACCAATACATTCTATGTATGCACATATGTATGTGCGGTTGTTCATACAGGGTGATTCCAAAGTGGGTCGCCAAACTTTGAAAGCGAAGTTTAGAATTGATTTCGCATGAACAAGAATGTCGAAACGTCAATACTTTAAGTTAGACGTAATCGAGAAATGCATGAAAGTAATTCACGAATAAAATGTACTTTAAAAAAGAGAAATATCTCTTGTACAATTTTAAGTAGATTTTAACGTAGAATTGCAATTTTTGCCCATTATTTATTAAAATAATTAATGTTGGAAATTAAAGATATATGTTCTGAAAGAAATTGACAAGTAATCACATTTTCAGAAAAATTAATTAATTTAAAAGGTCCATAAGGTTTGTCTAGAAAAAAAAATTTGGTCTAACGTGAAATTTCGTAACACCATGTACACGCGTGAGGCCGTTTATCCGTCCGTCCGTAACTACGTCCGCAGCAAGCGTTGTTATTTTCGACCACGTATCCTCGAAACACCTCCACCTTCGATAACGTTATTTCATTCCTGTGAAAGTCTCTTCTTCTCCCATGCCAACAAAACGGCGCTCCTTCTAAAATCTAATTCTGACGGTGCCGCTTTTCCACCTTCCGCCTGCCGATTTCCACGTCCCCAGATCCTCCTTAAGCGAAACTTTTTAAGTGAAAAGCTCATGCTTCCTTTTTGTACTCTGGCTGCACTATTTCTTTCGAATACGACGAAATAGTCTGGCCGTTTTTATGCCCGGTCCGAGGTCTTTTTGTCGGTAAAGAAATGTCTGCGCGAGAAACTTGAAAATGCAAACTTATCTGAATAGAATCATTTTGCGCGCGTTTCCTCTTTTTTCGATTTTTCAAATGCACCTATAGATGCCGAGAGAGTGCTTTAAAAATATTCAAAATCATATTTGCACCTTACTTATGAAGTTATACGATTATATAAAAAAATAGATTTTTTTATATTATTAGGTGTTGGAATTAATTCGTAGCGTTTTACAAGTGATGGGAAGTACTTTCATTAATGTATTTTTTAATGCTCATGTGAAATAAATAACATTCTTTCATTAAAAAACGCTACGAATTAATTCCAACACCTAATAAAAAAAAAGAGACTAATTTTTATATTTTTTACGTGTTTTATTATCTTGACGATGGCTGGGAAAAAGCAACCGAAATGTCGATGTTATATATTAAGAATAAATAAGAATTGATATAGTAATACACAAATAACACAAACAATAACCGTATAATAGCTCTCATTTGCCCGGCTTTATTTTAATATTATTTTTTTAAAAGATTTATTTTTAACATTTTTTTTTCACGGTCCGATTTATCTTATGCCGAGCATGCACATTAAACAATACGTATATACTAAATAATATGTTGCATTTAAATCAAGTGCCGTGAATATTTGTGCGTCATTTTAATAATTTATGACGAATTATATTCGCTGCCGCGCACGCGGTACCACGCTCGACACCCCGGACGAACGCCACACTGAGGTAGCATCCATGCGAGATAATTGAATGACAAGGCTGAGAGAGCGAGGAATATCGCGCAAAACGCGTATCGCTTTTCTCGCGACGCTGAGCGTTACCTGTGAACGAATATATAGGGTATTACTAAAACGCTTGAGATAAACCTCGAGATGAATTGCTCTGTAACAAAACGAAGAAGGAAAAATTGTGTCGATACGTGCACGCAAGCGTTTCTTTTTCAAAATAATTATCTTCTTAATCCAACAACGCGTTACTCTATTTAATTAACATTATCAGCCGGTTGGAAACAAAGACATTTTTTTTAATTTGTGCCCGTATCTTTGATATCTGTTGCAATCGATCGTCTACTTGCACTTTGATTAAAAATAAGAAATGTTTTTTCTTTCAGTCTCTCTTGATCTATGCATTTTATTTTTTGCTTTTTAAGTTTGTTCAGATATTTTATCACGTCTCTGTACAGCGATTTTGCCAAAGTATAAGGGAGCACGAAGTCGATAGAGTAAAATAATTTAATATTGTATCGCGCTCCGATATCAGATCATATTATTGGTATTGTTTGCGTATTTTTTAAGTTTATGTATCTCGCAAATAAGAAACGAAAATGTTATTCAACGTGGTTTACAGTATGTTACGGCACGTTGTCTGACAGATCCGGAGAAAGCGCATTACCTTCGCAACTTTACGATGTCGCTGAAAAGTGTCGCGTAACTATCCTATAAAAGTTACGCGAAACACTTGTCATACATTGTAAAATTGGTGAAGCTCATGCAAGTTTGTTACGATATCGACGTTACCGTTCAACTACGTAATAGGAAATTAAATGTAACGACAAATCTTCTTGTCTAAATTAATCAAAACGCGCAAAAAACGTTTCCAAGCTTTTCTACAGGGACGGATATTTCATGTAGAAATTACATAAAAATGCGGAAAATAAAAGAAAAGTTAATTGGTCCCTAGAAAAAAACTCCGCCTTCTTTTATTTTACTTACTATAAGAGCAGTAATAAAAGAAAGTCTCGCTGACTTTATTGTGACAAGAATTAAGAAAGTTCTTAGCTGAGAATGAATCTACAAGTATATGGTTCTCAGAATTTAAGCTGCAGTGTTTAAAAGTCGAAAGAGTATATAAATCTGTCTTTAATTATTAATTATGCCATAAGATTTTTTTCACTATTTTATCAATATAAAATAAGCCCATGCTCAATGGGCAAACAAATACTTTTAACTTTTCAAGCTTAACAAATTCTTGCTTATACTTTTCCAAGCTCTCGGTAACTGTCATGTTTGATTAGTGCGAAAGCGGATTGCGCGTCAGTTGCGTTTCAGTGTGCTGATCGTTTCGAATATTTAGGTGAATGCTACCAAGCACTACGGAAAATCTGCTCTGTCAGGTTAGTCTCTTCCGTCGAATCTACGAGCGCACGTATAGCGAAAGGATTACAGGGACGCATTTATCCGGTCGCGTAGAGCAAGTATACCATCTTGTCTGCCAACATTGGTGAGAATACGTTGGGAAGTTGGAAATTTACGAGAGAAACACGTCCCTGCGATAAAATACACTAACTTATAAACGAAAGATAACTCGAGGACACTATGTAGAACAACGGTGAAAGTACGATAGTGAGATGACGCGTAAGGAGGAAGAGAGCCTGAATGAGTATGATCTCGCAACTTCTCGGGTGCAACTCCACCGATGTGCTTCGTTTGAACATCGGGGTGTGTTTGCATAACCGGCGAAGAGATGCTGGCGTTATTACGGGAGTCATGAAGCCAGGTATTGAAACGCGTACCCGTAACAATAGGCGATCTACGATCCATTCCTGAAAAACGGCCTGCCGCAGTTTTATTGCGGAGGGAAAAGCTTTTCGATTTATGATCCCCAGGGTACTTCCTTTTTAAAGTTGCTCGCTTTCCTATTCCATCACTGAGACCAGTCGATTTGCCATCGTGTTCGAAATCCGCGTGGATGTATATTGTAACGTAAAAGCTATTTTTAGTAGAACGGAATATAGACACAAATAGTTTATCTGCGTGCGGAGACACGTATGTCTGTTATTAAAAATATCTAGATATAGATATAAATGTATATATATACACACACACACACACACATATATATATATATATATATATACATACATATAATTAGAAGAGAGAAAAAAAACATATTTATATATTTAGGTATTTGAAGAATAACAAGTGCCTACTATATATTAGGTACTAAAAGAAAATATATTTATAATTAGATAGTTTACAATTTACATATCACTAACGTATAATTATTAAAAATCTAAATTTGTCATGAATAATCACCAAGCTAGTTTGTTATTTTTTGTGCTTTGCGTTCAGATTTCCGCGATACTTAAAATCGTTAAATCTTTCCTTTCCATCTCGTAGGTGCGCGTTTTTTGCCAGACGTTCTTATTCTTTAACCAACGAAAAAGTGCCGCGACTATGACGCGAAAAATGAGTTACTCTAAGTAAAAGGAAGTCGGACGCTACCATTTTTCTCAATTAGGTCTGCTTTTTTTCAATTAAAGCTTAAGATAAGGTGTCTTAAAGCTGGGTTTGAGGACATAAATATGTATGCGTTAAAATGCATTTTATTCATTCCGGATTCCGTCGGGCGGTAATTATCTTAGATTTAATTACAAACCTCCATGTTTTGATACAAAGTGTAAAATTAATTCAGTTCTAATTACGACAAACGATAATACAACAACGTTTTTAAATTAAAATTATAATCTGTTTTACTGACGTTGCTCACCGCGTTTTTATTCTTGGACCGGCTAATTTATAATAAGTACGTGCTCGTGGATCTGCTACCAACGACTTATCAGATCGACGCCGATAACAAGATCCGTCAAAAGTTTTCGATTATTGACACATGTAAATAGGCAGAACTCTACGAAACTTGCGTCTTCGTGAAGTAAGATTTCGCGAGACGGTACGCGTTACACCATCCACCATTTCTGCGCATGACAGGTTGTGATAACATTTGCGAGTGTGTCGTATTGTCCGTGTTAATAAAATTGCAATCGCTGATCGATGGAAATTGATTGCAGCTTTTCAACAAAATACTTGTCATACTTTATTGTTCGAAAAAAATACACATTCTATACATTGACGCGCGAATATCTCAAGAGATGATTTTTTTTTAATTTGCATATTTGGTTGTTTTTAAACTTTTTAATATAAGTAATTTTATTAGGTGTTGGAATTAATTCGTAGCGTTTTTTAATGAAAGAATGTTATTTATTTCACATGAGCATTAAAAAATACATTAATGAAAGTACTTCCCATCACTTGTAAAACGCTACGAATTAATTCCAACACCTAATAATAACATTAAAGAAACTTAAATATAACATCATCTAAATGTGGATTTTTAAAATTTTTTATTTAATATTTTGATAGTCGTAGTCATCAGTACCTGATCGGTATCTTGGATGATGATCACTGCTGACTGATGCGTTATCGAAATGTTTAAAACGGTTGTAAAACATAAATATCACTTACTATAAAATTTTGGCTGATATAAATAGTTAACAATGTATAAAGTACACAATCCATACTGCCCGTGAGGATAAAGTTTTATTTAATCATATTATGCAATATTTTATCATTATATGTTTATAATGAAAATTTTACTGTAGCGTACACGATATAAAAAATTGCTGAGCAGACAACGTGTTAATATTTATCTATAATATAATGTAAAAGTGAACAAATTATAACATTGTTAATTTAGTTACTGCTCTGTAGAATAATCGTTCGTGCAACGTGAAAATTTATGGGATAAGATTATTTCCACTGTTTTAATTCATAAGCGTTTTTATTTTACACATTTTGTTTTTTAGAATTCTTGTTCAAGAAGTTACGGTCTTTCGGTGGTTTCACAAGAGAGTATAAATTGTTGAGAATGTGGCACACCAGAAATGGCGACCGTAGCCATTTGGTGCGGCCAGACAATCGCGGTTTCATCGTATATACATGTGATGCTAGTGCTTAAGGGTCAATCCAGAAGGAAATAAGATCGAGTTCGACTCCGTAACTGTTTCTATCGACTTCATTTCTCGATGACACGTAATTCCCGCATTCCCGACATCTCGATTGAATTATAACCCGTCAAATTCATTGGGCGCCGCGCCGTCCCGTATCCCCCGTCAATTTTTGATCGAAAAATGTCAAAACATGAAAGAATAAGTGCTCTACCATGGCAAAATAAAGGCACCCTCGTTCCTATAAATCAAACGAGATTTCCTTCCTGTTATCCGTACCTGTATTCCAGCAAAACTCCGGCTGCGCCGAAGGGAGATGAATTAACAACTTAAATAGAAAACTGACCAAAATGTGATCTCTAATACGTATTAATTTGTTTTCATGCAATATATATTTGTCATGAAAGTTGTATGTTATCCTAACCGAGTCAAGAGAGATATAGTTGATTTACGAAGACAAACTAGCCGAAGCTGGACCGTTTACGAAGTATCGATATCGAGCATCTACCAATGAGGAAATGGACGACTCTATCCTGCTGATAAATAACACAACGGGGAGCGAAAGAAAAATCGCAGAAAATGTGAACATTGTGTTGAGGCTGCCATCAGACTTGATGGGAAAGTAAAGTCTTCTGCTCAGAGCAAAATCCCGCCGAGATCTTTGTCTTTTACGCTCTGCACTTACGGATAAGTGTCCTTTAAACTAAACTGGATTGTGGAAAACAAAGCGAAATGTCTAAAGAAAGAACAAACTCAAATATTTAAAGTAATATATATGTCGTCAATGTTGGAAAAATTGACGGTTAGAAAATAAAAATGTGGTTGTATGCGGAAATGGAAGGAAAATCAAATCTATGTGATGTGATCTGAAGAAAGGGATTTAAAAAATTTTATAGATTTGCAGTTTGGAAGATATAAGATGTGTTATTTTTGCGGAGCAACACGGCGTTGTCTCGAATAATCTGTGAAGTGGTATATTCTCATTGTACAACCTGTAGACGCTCATTGTTCCCCTTTAGTCACAAGCACGCGAGGCGTTCAAACGAAGATAAATTACTTCTTGACTCTTGGAGCTGTCTACAAAGCGGTGCCCGCCTAATCTTGAAAAACACTTAAAGCCCGGAGAAACGGATTATTCAAATCCGGCCGATGCCCCGGCTGGAAACACACCGGATGGCAAACTCATTCAAGAGACGTCGCTACGGATGGACGACGGCGATGGAGTAATGGAAGGAAAGAACAGAAGGAAAGAGAAGTCTCGAATGAAATCACACCGGCTAAAGTGCGGTAGCTCGATACCGTGCTTATTTAAATTCATCTTAAACCGCGATTGATCATTCTTTCGTGATACGGAACATTCCCTTATAAACAGCTTTATATACTAACTTCAGTTCTATTAATTTTTCTAGAAATATAAATCTATATTTAAAAAAGTAGATACAAATATTTCCTATTTGTCCGCAGAATTATTCATACAATCGCCAATCCGGAATTTTTCCCTCGTAGATATTTCACAGTTTTATGTGATTATAAAACGATTTTTTTAAAAGTACGTTTTACGGGCGATATTTTTGCAAATTAAAAAATTTTTTTTTATAAACATTTTTAATTAAACATAATTTCGATATACGTGCATTTAACATTTCTTTTTATCTTAAAGCGATAGTCGGTTGGAACATCCGCCACAATTGTATACTTGATGGAATAGCGAGAATTATTTCCGCGCATATTTAATCATGACGATGGCCACGGCCTCATCTCGACGACGCTATATAAGCGACAGCGCGAATGAAATGCGGGTGACTAAATGCGGTTGAAAACTGCCAGACGTTGAATTCATTGTGACAGTCGGAGCTGACTAGCGGCGCCTCGGCTCAACCCCAGCAATTTCGCACGTACGAAACGAAATTGATGCGCTTTGAATCCTTCCGCGACTTTGCCGGGTACGAGGACCAAAAGGACTGTTAATTATCGGGAACCCCTCTTTTCCTCCCGTACGCGCGGTCACGCGGCAAACGAGTTCTCGCGACAAATAAATTTGCGACAACAGAAAAATTATCACTGCACTCTCGCCGTGGAACGATCGCGTCAGCGATGACGAATATTCGAAGTTGAAAACCATTCCGGTTGTGTCGACATTATGAGTTTATTTTTGATAAATCGGTCCCATTTGGCTCAGGAATACTTAACAATAGGGTTTTCTTCATGAAGGAAATGAATAATAAATGTCATTATTTTCACGCTATTCGTTAAGTCTAATTTAACTGCATCTTCTAAGCTGAGATAATTACATATTTAAATTTTAAAGGTTGCTTTGAAGTATTATAGTTGTCTTTCATTTAATATTTTTCTCTTTTATTGCTCCTCGCTTTTCCATAATATCTTATTTATTTTATGACATTATCCAGCGATGTGATATTGTGATATCTCAATTGTATGTGAGGGTGTGCACATAAAGATATCACGATACAAGGAAGTGAAATAACTTTCCCGGTGTACATATTATGTCTGGCATATTGAAACGAATAAGAGATTCTATTCATACACAAAGAGACGTATAAAAATATACAAACTATATATATGAAATATATGATGTTCACCGATGAAAACGCATTTTATTTTCAAACCATTTTTAAGATAATCTCTATTAATAGACATTTAATAAAAGAACAAATTTTTATTAAATAATTTTTATTAATAAATAATTAAGTAATAAAATTTTCTATGTATACATATAATATAACTACATACTTACTTCAATGAATATTATGTATTACTACGGTAAAGTTGTCTAATTAATGTTAAATATTTTTTAAAAAACTTTTTTAATAAGATTGTTATTGCTGCGCCGAAAATTTGAGGGAATCTGAGAAAAGTTGCATGAGATGAAAAATCAATAATTTAAGCTCAGTCTCTCTCTCTCTCTCTCTATATATATATATATAAGTTTTTTGCGTATATATATATATATAGTTATTTAAATTTATTGAAGCACTCATGCGATATGGAGGGTAACTGGTATAATCAAATTAAGGTCAACCAACCGACAGGAGAGCACACTTTGCAGACTTTACTCTACTTTTATCAAATTTGCAATGCATGTATTTTCCAAGTTTCCGTGTAAGCCCTTCGATCTATGAATTGTCAAATAAGATGATTTCATCCAAGTCGATATAGAGTGATTTGTGACTATTGCATGAAAGATACCATTCAAGATTGATGCTTTACTCAAATCTGAAATGGGAATTTTTATTTCGTTACAAATATTTAGTCATTTAAAATATCTCAATAAATTGTATTAAAGTAAAACTTATATTTGAATTTTATTTTTATAAATGATGGATACAAGGTTCCTTAAAGGTATATTTGCGAAAAGATGCAAATATATTTTTCTTTGATTATTTACTTTTCGATTATAATTTATGAAACTATTTATATCTTAATATATTCTCTCGTTTTGCGCCTTAGATTTAAGAAACGTGATTTTAATTACCAATCATGCTGTATGTTACGGATACCTTGACATTACCTCGATGAATTTGCATTTGAAAGCGACGACACCCTTTCGAGCCATCGACCTTTGGAGGATAAAAAGAACGAGCTTGGGGTGCCTCCTTTAGTATTTACTCGCCGTAAATACCTGGTTAGTGTGGGGTTGCTGACTTTTATATTGATTCCCCTTCCTCTTGACCGTATCTTGTCGTGGCGCGTCTCTCACCATCCCGATGGAGATCTTCCGACGGATGCTCTTTCAGAAAAGAGCCGATTCCGACGGTTTTTCGGAGACATAGGGAGCCAGAACTTTCAGATTTATCGTCCGATTTACGAAGCGGTTCTCGAGCAGCCCTCATTGCCTCAGAAAAGTTCGGACCGCGTGATGTCGCTTCTCGTTTTCTCCTTTCGATTCTCAAGCACGCGCCTGCTGCTGCTGCTGCTGCTGCTGCTGCTTGCTAGGGAGTCATAGACTTAAAGTACGGATTGTAGTTTGACTTGACTTCGCGAGTAAAATATCCCTTCCTTCTCCTTTTTTCTTCTCTCGCTTTTCCTTCCGCTTCTCGTGTCGCGCGCGGGATAATGGAAAAGTTGGATAGTAAACTGGCGGGAAAACGGTCGAAGGAAATTTGATAACGGTTAATGGCGCTTGTTTTCGTTCGGCTCCATTAAAAGTGGTATGATGAAATTCCTGCTTTATTTCTAGGCTCCTTAGCGCGAATATACTGAACTATTTGGATCAATTTCAAAAGCGTTGCTCGGCGCAGGATCGAGATGGGCCATTTTGGAATCTCAAAGCGCTTTAAACTTATTTCACAAGATATATATAACGCTGTAAAATCAATCATGCCATATTTCACTGTCGCCCGTTCAATACTGTGAAGGTTTTCAAATTCGACAAATTATTTATCTATTATTTTTTTTTTTTTTTACTAATTTATAACAGTTTTTTTATAATTAGAGCATTTTTTATGAATTCCATGAGACGTTGGAATGTTTTTAGTTATTTGTCGATAATATGTAACATCAGAATTGATCTGGAAAATTGCATGAATCATACGAATTATGAGTTTAAAATAAAGCTGCCTTATCAAAATTTTATATGTGAGAGGACATATTCGTAGCAAGTTATTAAATGAATGTGAGAGCTACTGCCCATCCGCTCAACCATCCGCGAATTTTGATCTATTTTCGAGCTCGTATATCGTATACTGTTGAGTAATCAATAACGCGATATGATATTAAAATAAATTTTTAAAAGTACTTCTGACCATATTTGGAAATTATTTTATCATTATTGAATTTGTGAATGAAGATAAAATCGCAACTATAATAAAATTACAATTAAATCAATTATCAAATGATCAATTATCAATTATCAAAAGTTACTCTTTATCATACAGTCTTTAGTTTTAGTTGACTCTACATTTTTAGTTGATTCAAGATGCTTTTTCCCTCTTTAATCTTTCCTTTCTGTGACGTTCGTGTAACGTCTCCTCCGACAATTTCGTCAAGTATTTATTACACGTCGTAAAGACGCTGCGCGACTGTTATGCTCGTGTTCGAAAGAGAGACAAATGTCCGTCACATATCACAAGGATTAGCTGTTAAGCTCGGAGAATGTACAGATAACGTTCTGAGGATCGATAGCCATACAAGGAAACTCGGCGGAACGTTGATCATCGCGTTATAACTCACGATGTGGTGATTGCGTTTCAGTCTACCGAGACATTATCGTGTCTCCTGATAGTAATTTCATCGAGCAATTTATACAACATATTTGATCTATACAATTAAATGTATGTATGTATTTTGGATATTTTTGTTACTTTGAAATTGATTGAATTTTTTCATAGAAATATTTTATTATTTTATCATTTTAATTCTTAACATTGAATATCTATGTAATCAAGCGTCATTAAAAAGATTATTAAAATTCAAAAATTTGGCCTAAATTGTTACATTTACTTTAACTGGAATTCATTATTTCGCATTGTACAGAGATTCCTGCAACGCAAAATTGCGTTCACAGAGATCCATGAATTTGAATTTCAAATTTGCCGATTTTCTAGCTAGTTGCTGCTCACTATCGGCAAAATACGCAGTCATGAGCCGTTACAAATGTGTTTGTAACAATTTCGAAATAAAAGGATTCTCGATTCAAAATTTTGAAAAAAATCAAGTAATTGTTAGATTGCATAACAACTCGATGCACATTTTTCAAATTAAAAAAAATTAAATACGTTTGTTAGTCAACATAAAAATACGACAGAGATATGTAGGTAATTTTTTGTTTGTAATTCAACTGTCGTGCAATATTTCTTTGTGTATATATATTTCCTTACGAGATTTATATATATATTTTTTTAAGAATATTAACAATCTGTAGAAATATTGAAGATATAGATTTATTCTTATTATATTTGGAGAAAGAAGAGATGGATTTCGCATTGAGTAATTATTATTATATTTTCTAAACGATTGAGAGTTTCAAGTACTTTCAGCGATAATATTGTGATGGCAACGTCAGTGCCTTTGCTTCGGCACTGATAGTAACTTAGTGAACATGCATCACCGACGGTCCTTATAATTAAAACGTCACTCTCTCTTCCTCCTGTCTATTTATTTTATCAGGCAGATCCTGATAAATGTCCCTGTTTTGCCGGAATCGAGGAGCGGACAGAATCTGCTATACCAACGCGCTTATCCCTCTTCCATTTCTATTCGTCCTCTCGCCTCCCTATCGCGGATTGTCTTGTCCTCGGGGATGAAAGAAAATCTAATAACGTTAGCGGATTTTTTTTTTGTTTTTCTCTTTGGATAGCTGTAATCCAGTTTTATAAAGTACCATGCGAATATCCATATTATATACGAAGTGTGCAATATATATGGATATGTATACGTGGCGCGTATTTTTGCGTATTGCCGAGATTCACGAAAGAAAGATAATGCAAGATGTAGCTTCAATTTCCTTTCTAGGAACCTGCTTGAGAAACATTATATCAAGTGGAATGCGCACTAGATTATTTTCTAAAAGAATTACGAAATCTGATTCTGTCGGCGAATTGCACAATGTATTTTAATGTAATCACCGATACACTATCATAATTTGATAGAATTTTTCTTTTTAAAAAATAATTGCAAATTCTCGAATAACTAAATCCGAAACTTGAGAACAATGCAGAAACTAGGATCAAACCAGGTGAAAATGATCGTAAATATCTATTGACTCAGTATCAAAGTAAAGTAATTACACCTATTATCTCCCTATAATGTAGTTCGCCTCCTCGAGTTGGCGTTTGCAGCATCCTGTTAAAATTCTTCAGCTGCATGCATGCGTGGCTTGTAGTATTTTGTGGTAACGGCCGCTTGTCGTATAACGTAGCCACGCTATCGTGGTATTACGGCGCTCTATTTCCTTCATTCCGGAATCCCGAATGCAAAGGATGGTCAAAGGGCTTCTATGCGACGCGAAGGGCGCGCTTGACGGTGTTACCATGCTCGCACCGCACTGAAATCCGCCTATCCTGGTGAACAATGAAAACCATCAATCCGCTCCCGAAACGGAGAGGAGAATTTCGCCCCAGCTTGGGGTAAAGGTACAATCCCTACGTCACTATACGACGAGGTCGCCCTGGCGCGAACATTCTGCAACTAATAGTTCGCTCGTGCATGTACAGTGCTTTCCACTGATAACGATGGAGTGGAGTATAATAATGGTGTGAGTCGAGAAATGATATCTCGGCTGAAAAGTAAGTTGAGAAATGTAAAAATAGATTATAAATTTTATCGTATCAGAATATCGAGATCCCGATTATACATTTTTATATCTATGTATTATTATTATATACAGAATTTATGTAGTTATATTATTTCATAATCTATGTTAGTTTATATTACTTCAGTGATATATGATTATCATTTATCACGCTTCTTTCAATTGCTAATAATTCTTTTAATCTCAGCAATCGTTAAACATTTCAAATTCCAATCCAAATATCTGTCATTCTTGTTAATTCAATATTTATATCAATATTAAAATCACAGATTTCAGATGTTTTGTTGAAAAGCTCGTACATCAAGGTACACTTTTGTTTGCAAAAAGAAGATTTATATTTGAAATATGAATCGAATATTCATCTTTTTCTTGAGCTGTTCTTGAGATTTGCATTCAAGATAATACTTTCTGCGTATCATAACTTTTATGGTACGCGTTCGCACAATATCTAGTAAAAGTAAAGTAAGTTCAGAATATATTTTTTAAAAGCTTTTAGCAGAAAAATGTCTCCGTAGAGAAGTTGAGTTTCACTCTAAAGCGTTTTCAAATTCCTTCTGCGCTTGACGCCCGTAGATTTCTTCACTGATCTCATATTTATTTTCTTTGTATAATTAATTGCATATCCGCATGACTCGAGTGGCTCGCCATGTATGTGAATGCAGTGACCTATTTTCCTCTACTATTCAGTGAATCTTGCCAAGGTAAAGGAGTGCCTCTGTCAGAAGAGTATATGGCGTGCTGCGAATTCTTGCCGTATTCCGTGTAAGATGACTACTGCCATTTCAACTGTCCCTCTTTAATTATTTAATATTTCGCTGAGATCTTACTTTAAGCTCTATAGATGTTGTCCTCTACTCTACATTTGGCATTCTGTGCAAGTTTGGCAGCATAAAGTTGTAACAGAAACTAAAAGCAAGCACACGGATCTACAAGGTGCGACTGAAATAGAAGGGTTTAACAACGGTCTCCTATTACACATGTCGATATTTGTTTCTTGTTGTACAAGGTTTTCCGTTTCGTTACACTTTGATTGAACTTTTAAAGTAAAACGATATTTTAAAGCTTCGGCGGAAAATGAATGATCGCGCACTTTACAGCAAAAATACATTATTAAACTTTTTTTTTAATAAAAATTGTGAAATATTGTAACATACATGATACTTGATGGACGTTTTTCTACTTCCAAAAGCTGAAATCTGCTGCTTTTTTTCGAGATTCTGTATATTATGATGAAAATGTTAATATATTTGGATTGTTGTATTTAATGATTTAAAATCATTTCTCGTTTTTATAACCATAACTAGTTTGTATTTATGTTATTTTATAAAGAAAACACCTTTTACATGGCGTAACTGTATGTACATAAAATATTCAATTTTGTTTTAAACAAAGATTTATATTTATATTGTATTTATAAGTTTCAATTGTTTCCTTCTTTGTAAAACAGACGGTAAAGTTTTTGCTCTATTGCATTGGGAATAGACAAAAATGCACTAGCAATCTTCGGATATGACTCGAACAATGCACATGTTCCAATATACGTACATAACCGACATACCGTGTATGTATTCCCGATAGATAAGCAAGAGCAATTTTCCATTGCTACTTTACTATTCACGTAAGAACCGCCATTTTTCGTTAGTATATTGCGCGGGTAGAGCGTATATTTTCACGTCAGCTAAACTGTACACAAAAAAATGGTCACGCTATATTCTGTGTGAATCGTGCACTTATCTCTGTCGAGATTGGGGATTCATACTAGTCATCGTATATAAAATCCAGGTATATCGAATACACCGACTGCAGAAAGAAAGTAGTCATATTTAAAAAATCGTTATTTCTTTTTTAAAGAAAAATTACGTAATTAAAGTAAAATTTCCAAGTGACAGACAATCAAAGCATTCTGTGATATTACAATTTAACCTATGCGTTAGCCAAAACAATAAAATTTTAAATATATTATTGAATACATTGTTATCATTTTCACGAGTCCTCTTTTTGCTTCTTACTTATAACTTATACGGAACGCTCATCTTTCCATGACATCACGTGAAACTGCTGAGGCCGCAATCTTGAAACGCGAAAATATCTCAGGGATACCATAGATTCTCAGAGTATTCCCGGTAGACTATGTGGATCCTCCGGAAGAGACCCGTTGCCGATACCTCGTAGAGGGAAAGATTCGGTGAATCGGTCGGATACCCTTCGAGGAAAGCTTGGTGCTTCTCTTAACCGAGCGATTATATTCCACGCGGGCGATAAAGCGATTAAGATGCTTCAATATACGCGCAGGTTGCTTAAGAAGCAACCAGGACGAAGGGCGAAGAGAGAGAAAGAAAGAGAGAGAGTCGCTCTAAGAAGTAGATTACCCTAGAGGGATAAAACGAAAGGAAATGCAAGGCAGTGAGACTCACTTCGTATAATACATGAGCTGCACCGATTATTTTGGATGTTATTAATGCATATTTTGATTACATTTTCACGTATATTCTTCACGTTCTTTTCGCGTTTAATATTATTTTTATGCATATCGCATGATTGCCAGAAAGATTGTCGCAACTTGAAAAGTAAAATTTATCTAAAGAAAATCCTAAAGATCCGAAGCAATAAGAAAAATAGACGGTAGAAGTAGAACTCACATTCTTCTCACTCAAGATTCGTGACAAAGTTAGAAAAATCTATATAACGAGAGATTTGATCTATATGTAAGCACGTATTAATTTTTCTCAAAATAACACTTCGAATATATTATAATTAAAATTGTTCTTTTTACGTCTCTTTTGTCGATTTGTACAAGTTTAAATTTATTAAAAGAACGACCGTTCTATTATCATATCTGTGAATACTAAATCACAATTTCAGAGTAAAACTACCTGTTTAATATTACTTGAAGATCTTTGAAACGATAGTACATTTTCTACTTTACATGCTATTAAAGTTAGACTCTCTACTTCTCGAACGGCTATAAATTTGTTTTCTTTGAAATTGCACGTGATTTTTCTCTTGAATAAATTCATGACAATCGCTTCCAATTTTGTACTTTTACGCGATCGATATCTCTAAAAATGAGAAACTTTAATCAGCTTCGCATCGAACGAGCCATTAAGCTTTGGGGAAACTCGCAAATAATTGAAGAGTAAAATTATGAAGAACCGTTTCAGGGAAAACGTTTGCCAACAACAAAGCTTTTTAAGATCTTACCCTTTGAGATGCGATGCCTTTGGAATTTGCTATAAGCGTGTAATTAGTTGCACTTTGTTTTAATGCCTCCAATACGGAGGAGATGTCTGTTAAAATGTTACGTAATTTATAAGAGTCTGAGTCTTTGTCTGCTAGCAATGAATGTTTTTTTACATGAGATAAAGAAAAAACGAAGACTAAATATCATAATTTGATCATTAGTTACGTTCAAACGATTAAGACATCGAAATTATAATAAAAACACAAACACGGATAGTCTACTAAAATTATTTTAATAATTAAAGATAAATATAAATTTATTGTATATACATTGTATAAATATATATATTAGTTTTAAGATACACGATATTGAAATTCTTTTTCATACATTCATTGTTCAACAATAGAATGCTCTTTCGTGCTTCTATAATATTGGATAAATTCTTAATATGTTTCTCATGTTACTACGATAAACTTTAGATCTATTAAAAACATATTTGCAAACTCGTAAACTACTTCGCACCACCCTATTGCGGGTGTGGTCTTCATCAATATTTCTCTCACCTCGCTTCTTGCGGCATAAAGCTGCATCTCTGAAAGTCTATCGAATTTTCACGATATTGCTTTTCATTAAACTCTATTCAAGCGCACGCACCAGTAATTACAGCAACTTTTCGCCATGATCATAACCGATTGCGTTCTCATTAAAAGCTCATTATCGCGGCCGAGTGCGTGAACTATTTCGAACGTTCGATAGCGATGAAGGAATGTTCTCTTTCACCTTAAGCTTTTATTAAAGGCGGATCTCGATGCTGTTTGACTGTGAAGGTGAAAATTCTATAAATTCTTTTTGCTGTCGCTTTCATTTTAATAGTCAATATGCTTGAGCTTTTTCATCGATGTAATATTTTTTATTATATTAGCAGGTTGGAAAAAAAAATTGTGGATTTTGTATAAAAATCAATGACTTTTTAAAGATTGAAGATATATTTTCTGAAGGGATGAAATATTTTTTGAAAATTTTTAATTTTCCGACAATCGTTCTCTATTCACATGAAAGCTTCGTACATGGCTAAGAGAACTATATATCGTTATTTTCTTGACGTTTACCTCTTAGCCTATTTCTGATGCATACATGCTCGGAAACATGAATAGTTACATCGTCTCGTGCTTCAAATTGTGATCGCTCGAACGTGCTTCACGGTTTTCGTATCTTTTTCAAACCCTTTCCAAGCGCCGTTGACGGACCGTAAGAATTCATGTCGAGGGCGTGCCAGTTGTATCTTGAAATATTCAAGAACGTGATACGGTACTCGACGCCGTCACACCAAGAATACTCATCCACACCTGGTGGAAACTGACGATGTATTGCAATTATTTATTTATATCAGAAGAACGTTTACACACGCAACGCGAAAAGACGTGATGTATTATTCACGAATATGCGCGCAGAAAACATTGCGAATATAAGGTGTTCTTTTACCGTATTTGCACGCAATGCGTATCTTTATATTGAATAGATATTTACTACACACACACACACAATTTTATGTTAGAATAAATAAAAATTGTTTATAGAGTGAGTATATCACAATCCCTATTTCCATTTCCAATTTTTGAGGACTCTGCATAAAGATAAAATGTTGCGAGCATGAATTTATCGTTAATTCTTATCACTTAATTTATGCTTATCATTATTATTTCTTAATCATTCATTGTACTCGCTATTTAAATAATACTATTTAAGTAATACTTGTTTCTTTATTATTTACCTATAAATTTTTATAACAACTCGTCGATCTAAATTGACTAAGAACGTTTCTCGAGCAAGAGATTACGTGCTGCGCGTTCTGCCTTTAAACGATCACGAGTCTTCCGGTAGAAGGAACACTGGAAGGTGCATTCTCGTGTCCTTCCAATCTTACTTCCTTTCGCTTTTTCTTAGATGCCAATGAACAGCTCACGTTTCTTAACAGCAAGTTCCTTAATCGTGAATCAAATCGCGTTCACTTTGCTATGTAATCTTTCTATTCTCTGTAAGAACAAATGCGAGAAAATCGTTAAATAGTAGATAAAGGTGACTTTTATTTTAACATGAAATAAATTCTGGAAATTTTATATGACTATTTTCCTTTATAGTACATTTTTTATTCTTTTAATTAAATTTCTTTCTGTTGCATAATCTTTGAACCAATTTTAAATTTTATGTTTCGGTTATATTTAATGGAATTCTCGGAATCAGTAATTTATTATCTCATTTTTCGTGAGTCTGCATTACAATGTGAGTTCGTGCAGCCCAGAGACAAAAATGTCATTATGAATGCAAAACAGACGCAGCATTTATACCAAGATTCATAATTTTGCGGCGAAATCACTTTCCCGTTAATGCATTAACTACATTGATAATATTCAACAATATTAATAAACAGGGCACATTAGCTATCAACATTCGATTGACATTTCCAAAATGAACGATTATCGCATCGAATTTATTAATTACGATAATGCTATCGGTCCCTCTGTGCGTTTGCGCTTGTCCGCGTTTAAATTTTCAGTTGTTTCTCACACACGTGTTTCTCGCTACAAATTGTCATTGCAACATCAGGAAGCAGTTCACATACATGGGAGCAGCTAGTACAGGGTACGGGTTTGTATGGTAGTTGGTTGCAACTGTAGAGAAACAAAGATAGACAGAGGGTTTGGGATAGAATGGTTCATCGTGGTCTGTGGAATAAATGGTCCGATTCACCAGCCGCCATTCTGTTTCGCTTGCACGATAAAGCATTTAAATGAATTAAACCGAGGCGATCTCGCGGAGTCGATGTTATTTGGTTAGCAACTTGATTTTATAAAATTCGACGTCGCTGGTAAATTAATATTAACTCATTAGCGTTTTGGTTGCAAAGCGTATTATTATTATTTATTTGTTAGCATATTGAAATCAGGAAGTTTACTAAATAATTTTGAGTAAATTAAGTTCCAAATTTAATGAACCATCAGATATTACTGTATAATCATAAATTGTTATGAATATATCTATTTTTGTTAATTGTTATTGAATTGTTATTAATATATCTATTTTTTTTTATTCCTAACTAGATTGCACTAGAACTATTTCTCGCTTTTGCCAAATATTATATATCTCACTTTAAGTTTTAAAAGTGTACACTAAAATTCAGCAACAAAAACCCAGACCTATTGTTTTATATATATATATTAGGTGTTGGAATTAATTCGTAGCGTTTTTTAATGAAAGAATGTTATTTATTTCACATGAGCATTAAAAAATACATTAATGAAAGTACTTCCCATCACTTGTAAAACGCTACGAATTAATTCCAACACCTAATATATATATATATATATATGTATTTCTATGAAACATTCTTTCATAGAAAACGTTCATTGTTCGCGAAAGATTATATTAGCAAATTAAAATCGATCGGCGTTAAAAGTACATGTTTCAATGTTCTCTGCAGATTCTTTTCTGTATTTAGAGTTTTTTTTTTATTTTTCCCTCTTTTTCTTTCTATCTATCTACTCTCTTCATATCTAATCTATAAAAATACCTAAAGAGCATTTTATTTTTGTTTTTCCGTTCACGTTGTGTGGTCATGCGGTTTACCAATACATCTATAGGACGGTGAGATCAGAGAATTGAGTTATAAAATAGAATTCTCGAGGTCCTGGTAGTGTCAAAAAGCAGTTTAGGGGCATTGAATACTGATAAGGGATGGAGAGTGAGGTTCTCCAGGGATTAGCCGGATGGGTTTGACTGCCGTTCTCGTTCAAGAGGAAAAGGGGAAAGACAGAGACGGACAGGGAGTAGCAAAGTTGGAGGAACGAAGAGTGAGAAGTGAAATGTGATGGCTTGAGTGTGAACTAGAGAATGAGAGAGAGAGAGAGAGAGAGAGAGAGAAATGGAACACGGGAATGTTAGATTGAGCCACGAGTGGCCCGACAATCATACTATCATAGAGGCGATGATGTCCCGCATACTGAGCAGAATCCCTGTACCACTCCACGCATATTAATCGCATACACTCGCATATACACGCACGAACATGAACGGGAATGGCTGCAACGGAACATGTACATACCAGAATCTCCCTCGACTTTGCACTGGACACTTTGCATCACAATATCGTGCAAAGGCTATGTAATCTTCTACGAAAATAGCTTCTCGTTGGTCACTATTGTTAGGTCGTCGTCTTATCTGATCTCTGACCTTGACTATTTTGCAATGTTATTAACGTATGAATATAAAAAATTGTTCTACTATTTTCTTTTGGTTTCTCTATGAGGAATCATTGGATATTCAATCTTGAATAAAAATTGACAATACTTTAGGGTAGCCTTAAAATAAAAAAAAAGAATTGTGCAGAATGTTGCTTAATAATATTAAACAGAATCTATTTGGTTATTTATATGTTTAATGAAAAACTAATTATTCAGTTGTATATTTTAGTAAATGGGTGATTTTAGTTAGTTGAATAGTGAATAGATTTATTAGCAACGATATATGAGTTATATTTAGTTATTTAAATTATTTTTCTTTGCATTTATATACATGATAATAATTAATTTTTTATTCAAATTATATATTAATAAAAATGTGTTATTTTGTTGTAAAAAAATTAATGGTCTGTAGCAAATTAATTTTTTAACAAAATTATCGAAAGAAAATTAATAAAGAAAATATTTTATAAGAACTTATAAGAAATTAATTTTTTTAAATTATTCAATTTGATCGAAATTAGACGCCAATCCTTATAATAGAATCGAGCTGCAAAATAGAAATCAGTTATCGCCGTAAAAATGGCATAATTCAACGTTTCGAGCTAATGTACCATTTGTAGAAAAAAAAAATAGAAATACTGCGTTACGTCGCAAAAATCACAAATTGATCGAAAATAATATGAATCATAATAAATGAAGTAGAGTTAATATACATGATCGTACATATTCTATGCAGAGCTTTCGTTTACATCAACGAGCGGTCAATTTACTTATGCTGCTTAAGCGCAAATGTATTCGCTGGAAAAAAAAAGAAAACTGATTAAGCGCAGCTGTATAAACCTGCGGCGGATTAAATTCAACGTCCGGCAATGATAGCCGTAATCCGATTTAACGAGAATCAGTAAAAAAAAAAAACGGACTGTGCGTTACGCAAAAAAAGAGCGGCGGCATTTTTGCCAATAAATAAAATTTTACACAATCGAAAAAAATATCCCGTCAGCCTGGTAATCAAAGTCGCGAGACGGTATCACAAATAAAGTGTGTTTTAAAATGACCAGTCGAGTGTACGCTTTACCGCCCGTGATTACGAACGTCGAAGCAGCTGGCTCAAAATGGCGATATCGCGCGTTGGGGAGTTAAATTGCTGCATATGGGATGGTTTTGAAATAAAATTCGTCCCGGGTAGCGAGACGGGTTTAACTTTATCATGAAATGCATCCCGATGCTTTGTTATTGTAAATTTCCAGCAGCATCGAATTGGAAAAGATCCATAATCAAGATGCTATTGAACGCACATGAATACATACTCTTTTATTTTAATTACGCTTTAGTTTGAATTATAAAATAATTACAAATGTAATAAATTATTTTATAACAAATATATGTATATGCAAATGTATTTCATACATTTAATATCAAGAATTAAAATGTACATGACATACTTTATGATTCAACATTCATTAAAACTTAAAACCTCTCTGTAAAAGAAACTTTCCTCTTCTGTCTTTAATGATCTTGTTTCCTACCATTTCCACTCTTTGCAGATGAGCATGAATTATTGTTCTTTCTGCAAAGAGAGAACTTTGAAGCTGTATAAAAGTCTTATTTTATTCCTTAAACTCTTCCTGTGTGAATTAATGAGTTTGTCCTAATGACACAGTTTCAACAAGACACAGAATTCATTTTCAGTACAAATAAAAACTAAAAGAAAAAGTAGAATTATGTGACAGTTCTTTTTAATATTATTCAATTGCAATATATAACACTTCGAAATAATTGTTAGATCTTATTGCAGACGTAGTATAGCATTTAATTTATTAAACTTTATAATGCGCTACAAACTATCTGTTTAGAAACAGTGAATAATTAGGTCAAAATTGACGATATGTCATTCTAGACAAAAATCCATCAACGTGATATTGGCAATTACATTGAGGGCAGCGGTACGATACTGTCTGGTTATCGCAAAATGTGATTTATGATACCATTATACTAAAACGGATCGGTTCACCAAGATCCGCGCGATGTTATCATAAAATAGCAATAAAAATTTATTGGCACGTTTTCGCACCATGAGGAAACTGACATGGGATACAAAATAGAAAATGCGGAATTATTTCGGCGTATATATGTAGCGTAAATTATAAATTGATTTTCTGTCATATTTACTGAAATAAAAAGTACAACATTTTCATTATAAAGGAAAATAGGAAATATTAAGACTAGCAAAATATTTATATTTTTAAAAAAATAAATCATTATCTAGTATTTATATGATTCGCGTTTAAATGCGGTCGTCAACCACAAAAAACATTGTAACTCAAAACTCCGGTGTTCATTAGCGGAAATCGATATTTTGTTACGGTAGCATAACATGCTGGTTGTTGCGGTATTTCGCCGATCAGTCGCAACAATTAATAACGATTCGTTTGCAACGTAACCCACGAAGGACAAAGCTCAAACTAACGCAGCTGGAAGTCATGGTCGACTGAATTCCCGGCGTACTTATCGTTTCATTAGTCATACCGCGTATTCGCTAAAAGCGTCAATAATTAAACACCGCGCATTGTACACCGCGTGCGAAACTGTGCAACTGCAACGAGACGAATGTAGCGTACGAAACAGCGGTATTGTACACCGTCAACGGTTCGTTAATTCACTAAAATGATAAATCATTTCATCAATCTATTACCGAATCACGGTAATAGATCACGTTCATGAAACGAACATAGTCGCGAAACCTTTCCAGTTAAAGTAACCAAGAGTTATAACAATTAACATTCCGAAAAAAATTACCTCATTTTGAATCGATCTATATTACTCCAATAATAATGTTGTATCCGATGTAAAAAAAAAAAAACTATCCAATATAAAAAAACCTAGTAGATGCGATTGCGATATCTGCAAACATTCTAAGCGGAGCCGGATGTTCATAAAAGATGCATGAATGTAAGTCGCGAAGATTTAGGAGTGATGGGAAGTCGTTGAAATCGCTTTTCAACAGTATCCCCGCCTTTCGTTTTCTTTTACCGGTCGCGTTTTCTTTTACGGGATAACCGTGTCCTTAACGGCCTGTTAGGAACCTTTTATCCAAATCTTTCTCCACTCCGAAACGTCTCCTTGATCTACGACGGAGGCCTGAGCAGTCTTATCCATCAGCCATTTACTGACATGGTAAACCCTGTCCGACTTGGATTCACCGCGATGGGATCGACGTTATTTGTTCTTGTCTGAGAAACCCAGGGAAAACCTACGTCGCTCACGATTCGGACTTTTCTCGCATCCTTCACTCTACCGTGATGTATAACAAGTTTGCTCATGGATCAATAGTCACCGTTTTTTTATTTATTTCGCATATCATGATCAGTTGAGAACATTAAGCGTTGTATTATCTGTCTGTTAATAACGTAATTGTTAACCGTAACTTTTTAACATTCTGAAATCGTTTACTGTTATCTGTAAAGAGCCAATAATTTTAGCGACCAACAGATAACAACTGTTATTAAGCGGCGTAATTAACAATACCACGCGGTCCGATATTGCGAATGCATCGGTTACCATAGAAACCCTGTTATCGTTTAAAGTAATGAGGGGAATAAAATGGGCATTGATATTGCATACAAGCGATAATTATACTTAGAATTATTATGACCAGAATGTCGGTCGATGTACAATCCGTCGTCAACCGTTCGGCATAATAATATAAAATTTAAACGTTGTCATTATCAAGATTTATTGCTATAAATGTAACGAAACGAAATGTAATTACTGTATGTAGGTATGAGTCTCGTCTTTACACGTATGGCGGCACTCGGGAATAATAGTGTTCTCGTAAAATTTATCTAACATTCGAGTACATTACATTCCCGATTTACCTCGAGTTTGCCAACCGTTGCATACTGTTTAGGGTAAATTTGGCCGGTGTAAATATATGGAGTAAATACTTGGAGATTCTATGTCGTGCTGGTTAATAGCTGCTGGAAGCTAGGTACGGATAAGCAGGTAATCTCATTGTAGTACGTCTTGTATGCGAGTGTGTTCTTTGTCTACCACGGCTCGTATATCGCGCAGGACGCCATTCTTCTATAAAAGCTAGCTTTCTACCTTCCGCGTGATATTACGTTGTTTTTATATAAAAAAGAAGGATGATATATTTACGATATCGTAAAGTTTTATTATTAAAGTCATTATATTGAACATTATATTATACGCGACTCTTGGCTTCTGAAAATATTAGGATATATGTTAGGGTAGAATTTTTTTCTCATGATAGGACATGTACGCCAAGTCTTATTATTGTTTGATCTTTATACAATTTTTTTTCTTATTACCACGAGCGTCACATTAGAAAAGCTGTGAGAGAAAAGATTGTACGACTATAATTAAATTAAAAAATATATACCTATATATAAATTAATTTGATAATAATTCTTAAAGGTTACATTATAGCTACTTTTCTTTTAGGAGACACAGTCGACACAACGTCGTTCTATCCTTCAATGAATAATAAAGATCGAACGATTTGTATCGATTGTGTTTTCTAAAAGAAAAGCAGCCTAAAGCAGTAATGTTTTTAAATTAATATGTAATTCTCTTACTGAAAAAAATTGCAAAATATATCTTATCAAATTTTTTTCCTTGTGTATCCCTATGTATATCTTAAACGAAGCAATTTGTTGATTAAATCGCTCGTCGCGTCGTCTCGTAAAATATAATAGTTGAAATGATAAAAGCACACAATTTTTGGTGATGACGTAACTGTGCTACTGGATAGCCGTTCGCGTCGGTTGGCATTCTGACTAACAATCTGGGAGAATGGGAATTCGCGCGCGGCGCAATGAAAATTTTCCATTTATGCGGGCGCAGATAAAGCAGGTCCAAAGATAATAAGCAGACGAACGAGCATGAGCGCGGTGTCGCTGAGCGCATTGTTAGTTAAGCCAAGAGATAGCCGTGATTTAGAACGTTGAACGTAGGACACGTTGGGATAGCGAGTAAAGGGAAGGAGAAAAATCAGAGTGGTGGAAGGAGGAAGACGGAGAGAGAGTGAGCATCGGGCTGAGAGGGTGGCACTGTAGGAACAATGCTGAGGTATGTATATCCATGAGCAGACAACCGGGCAACCAACCAGCGACGCCAACCTACAGCCAGCAATAGCAATGGGCCGTAGGGATAGCTTGTAATTGCCGGACGGTTCTCAAGTGGCAACGACACCGGTCAATTTCACCCCTTGCCAGTATCTCGCAACCGCGACACCACAGAGACCCCTTTTACGTTCGGCATACAGTATCAAGATTTGGCTGGGATTATGCCGGACACGAGGAACGCCGCCGTAACTCGATAGTCTCTCGAAGCGATCGAGGTTACGCTGCAAACGCTTGTTCATTCTACGTTCTGTTGATTTTGGGGAGAAAAGTGCTCTTCTCTGTCCCTGATCGGTCAAGTTTTGTTTTATTTTGTCGCGCCTATGTAAAATTAAATCGAGAAAAAGGAGATATATTGAAAAACGTGCGATTATTTGTGCAAAATCCGTTATATTCTAAAAATAAATATTACACATTTAATGATACTGTCACACTTGATGATATAAAATGTTTATTTCAATTTTTCAGTTAATGAGAAACTCAAAATAGGACGTGTAACAAGAGTTGTGATCAATATCTCACATAAAAAAAGAAAAGATTGTACAACGTATTGAATTAATGATTTTTAAGAATAGGGTCGACCCTCAAGCACGAAAAAAAAAATCCTTGCCAAACTCTCTTTATTATAGCATTTGGCCTGGAGTTCATTTCCGCGTGCTCACTATAATGGGTGGCTATTTCATGTTACTAAAATGATATTATCGGACTCCCGTTCTCTGGATCAATTCCAAAACCAGCTAGGACGAATGTCGCCCAACAAAATTACCTCCGTCAACATGAAATGCCGTTCCGAAGGGCAATCAATTCTTACTTCCATTCTTTCCCTCTTGTATGCGAGCGAATGCACTGAACTCGATATCGATTTATCACAGACTTTGCATATTTCTTGCTCACGATAGAAATGCATATGCTGCAAGAAGTTGGACAGCAACGTTTCTGTATAATATATATACATATATATATATATATATATACCTATATTATTATTTTGCGAACATTTGTACTGTTCTTAATTATGGTATATAAGTTGGTTGTCATATGTTAAAAGAAAATTCTGTTTGTTATGTATACCATAACGTGTATCATAAGAGGTATTGTTACAATTACAGTGTAATGATCTTGTTGAATAATGATCTTGTTGAATGTATGAGAGATAGAAATGTAAAGAAAGAATTAAATAACAGTCGGCGTTCTCGTAAAAGAATAACGCGTTTTTGCTTTTCCTGACAATACGTGTTGGCAGACATTCTGGTTTCCGCGAAGTTTTTTAATTAACGCGAAATTGGACGTTTCATTGGTGATTTTACTGTTTTACAGCTCGTAATAGGCTATGAAAGAAATATGCTTGACAGAAAAATAAGTTCTATTTTTGTATGAAATTTTTACTATATTTTCCAGAAGAGAGAGTTCTATATTCGAAACAATGCATTCTATTAATTAATAACAATCGACAAGCAAAAGCGACAAAACAAGTTGAAAAATTTCGAAAGCAAATATCCAGGATGATCGAGTATACACATCCCATTTGTATCCCATTTTTGTACGTAGATCAAATATATGTCAAGTTCTGTAACTAACTGAATGAAATAACGCAGTCTTGGTTTCTTTGCTTGTATCACTTTTGAAGCATGGAATGCAATATACACGACGTCATCGCGAAATGTTGCTTGTAATGTAACGTAATATGAACAGCCAAGTATACACACACGCACACACACACACAAAACACACACACACACACATATATATATATATAAAATATATATGTATACAGGCACTTCATTGACGGCGTATAAGAGCTTTCGTGAATCTCTTCTTAATAGAGAAAAATGACACATTACGAAAAGTTAATCTGCTATTACGCAACAACTGCAAACCGCTGTTAATATAACAGTAAACACTAAAAGTCGTAAAGAGGCTTTCAGGAAATTCCAACGGCGAACGGCACGACACGCCACGGTCATTATCAAGATACGAGGTGCGGCACTATTCGCCATCGAGTATTTCCCGAGTACTTCTCTCTCTCTCTCTCTCTCGAGTGTATTTTCCGTTTAGTTTAGTTCGCGTCTGCGTCAGGTCGCTTAATTATCTCAATTAATAGCTGAAAATTATCGTGCAAATTGTGAATACGTGTTGTAATATGGGTCATTCTAATTTCGACGCTCTGGATTTAGAAAATACTGAAATGCCCGTAATCTTTTCAAATTGTTAACCTTTGACTTATCGCTGATGATTTGGGTGAGAAAAGCTAGTATATTTAACTTTGTGTAAATGTAAATTTCGATATAGACTTATAGAGGAAGAGATAAATATAAAAATTTTCCAAATTTCATGTTAAATATTTTTTGCAAATTATTTTATAGTAAACATCTTAAAAATTTAGATCAAAATTATGATTTAGATTAAAATAACGGAGATACTCAAATTTTGAAACTAGGAAATGATGAAATTAGGGAATGATTCTATATATAAAAATGAAGTAATCGGAAAATGAATATTTTACATTATTTTTATATATTATTATTTCTGATGTGTCTTATTTCGGAGATTGATATTTGTGATAAAATATTCAAAACACACTTTACATCACTTTTTCAACAATTTTATCTTTATATATAGTATGATGAAACATAATTAATTACAGAAAGAATTGATTTACGATTCGAAATTCTGAATTGAAAATTTCGTTTAAAAACAAAGGGAAATTGTCCCTCTGCTCTTTCAGAGGATCCCGCAGTAGTATCCCATTTGTCCCATAAAAGGCTTCAACTATAAAAGAATTTTGTCGCTATTCCAACAATGTGGTTCTTGAAATCGTTAGTTTCTAACGCTTTACGTTGTCTTATATTTATATGAACCTAACAAAATAGAAACAATGATATTAGGAACAATAATTTATTGGATTAAAAAAAACATATTTTATAATTTGAACACTTGAAATTAATATCAACGAATCACAAGAAATACGAAGCACAAGAAAAATGTTTGACTTTACACAATTTATAAAAAGTTGTGATGCTACGTTAAAGTTAAAAAAGAATGACTAAACGCAGAGAAAATATAGCTTCTAGGACGAGTGACAACATTGACGTATTAGTTTGGCATGCCATCTGAAGCGAAGTTTTAATTTGAGATAAAAGCGAAAGGGGGGTTTCACAGCAGCGTGATTACTTAGCAGCTATGTATAGTAGCAGAAACGTCCTCGTTAAAATCACTTGCCGTAATCCCGGCAGCTCTTACTAACGCTTTTCATGTAAAAACATTTGACGATAAAACGCACCTGAAACAACAGAAATGAAAGTCACGATTCGAAATGCGGAGCAAATACTGCGTGGGAAAATTGACTTCAGATTGGTCAAAGAATACAACTGCGATGTTCAGCGATCTATTTTAGAATTACCGTTCGCATAGCTACTCGAGCTTGAATTCTATTTACCTAACTTAATGAACGTATTCAGTGCTAATGAAAAACGAAAAAGGGAATAGCTAGATTACAGATAACATCAACTTTCAACTTTAAAGCGCAAAAACTTTCATTAGTTAAGGTAAATATTCCGTAAAAATATTGATACCTGAAAATATAAAAAATGGATTTTATGTTTCTATTTTCGTTTGAAAATAAATTCACGAAATTTGTTAATCGGTCTTAATGATCGATTGTCATTAACAATTATTAGCAATAACAGCAGCTTTTGAAAAATCACGTTTCGTTTGTTTATTTAATTTTCTAAATTTTGTGTGTCTAGTTCTCTAAAATTCATGTTATTGGCATCGTGTTTGTTGCTCTGGATTTGAGATTGTTGTGCTAAATAATCGATAAATTGGATGTTTATCCCAACAGTTAAGTCGATTTAATATTGGATAATCATAATATATATATATATATATATATATATATATATATACATATGTTTTAGAGATGCTGGTATAGGAGCTTTAGTAGCGGTCAATCCGGTGGAAGGTAGCCAGACGGATCAATATCACATTACTATAAATTATTAATAGATGGTTCTGCTTCTATGCCTGCCGCGTGCCTTCTGGCTATCCTAATTTTCTGCCGGATTTACGTTGAATGAAAACTTAAACGACTTATAATGTAATGTAATGTTTCACGGAAAATTTTATTTTTATACGAACCTTATTCTCTTTTTTTTTATATTCATGCTATACACTTCTTGCTTGCCTCCTGCGTGTGCTTTTCTCTAACAAAACATTTACTTGAATTCGATGTTATATTACAAACGGTACCACAAAAATGCTTTTAATTGCATATAAAATTACATAGATTAAAAAGTATAAATTATAACACGCTTCTTTATTATCAAATTATGTTACCAATAATTAATAATTAGTAATGATTAAAAATTGATTAATAAGATATATACATAATACATCGTTATATTATAATAAATGAGACATTTCATCAACAATTACGAATTACGAAATCAGCAGGCGTTTTGCTTACGCGCGCAGTTCACCTCCTTTCTCTTTCGCTCTTTTACTTCCCGTTACGAGACGAATGAAACTCTCGAAATACGGTAGAGATACGTCGTCCAAAGCTTGTATATTTGCGATCCCGTCCGCTATTTCTCCAGTTCAGGAATTGCTTACGTCATGCCGCTTCCGGGGAATGCGGCAACGAACCCTAGGGGCACAATAAAACTGCATCTAAACAACGTCAGCAACGGGGGTAGGATGAAATGCGGTACGAGGGTAGAAGAAAAGAAAAGGGTGAAAGGCACGGAAGAGAGGAGAGATCTGAGCTGCATCGTTACGGAAAAAGGCTAGGTCAGAATGGGCGAGGAGATTGAGGCAAGGGGACTTCGCCAGGGAGACGTGATCGCGTTAACAACAACTGCCGGAGAAAGGTGGGCGTTTCGAGCGATCCGGTTTGAATAAGTAGTTACCGGCCTAATAGTAGCGCCGGACTGTGACGATCGTTGAATACCAAAATTTCGACCAGGCACGCCGAGTCACGAGCAGATTGGTTAAAGAAGGGACGAATTCAGGAGGGTTGCCGGGTCCGCACAGCTTGCGGACTTTAGTTTAGATCTATAACGTCAAACCGCTATAAACACCTCAATCGACCTCATAGAGATCCTTGTTACTATTTCGTATACGGCCATTGCGAACATAAAGCCCTCCCTCTTTGACCGGTCATCGCCCTCTTCAATTGTCAGTTTTTTCCCTGTCCATCACGTATAGAGAAATAACTTTCGAAATGTACACCGCAAGTGACCTCAATTCGTATAAAACTACTAGATAGATTTCTCTCGCCACTGAATTTCATACGCGAGAAACGATATTTTATTGCGAGGAATTGTATTGTATGTAATTATTGCAATTTTTTTATTTAACTAACTCAATCAGGCTTTATCGATAATGAATTCCATTCTTCAATGAATTCTTTACGAAATATTCTATGCATGATGCAAATAGTTGTTATAGAAAACAAAAATTGTATTTTAAGAGAAATGTATCTAAAATCTTTATCTTATAAAATATTAGACGAAGAAATTAATATTCCATTAAAGTTTATTGAATAAAGTACTAGCAATGTAATTTCAAATGCATTTCTTTTCGTAAAATATTTTTTTTTATTCTTTTTTTCAACCATCACCATGAATATTTTCTGCTTCATCGATCTAAGCAAAGTGATCTAAGAAACAAGTGAACGCGGATAAGATTTAAGGAAACGAATAAGATTTCTTTTCTTTTTCCTTTTCCTGAAATTACAGAAAGATGAACATTGGACATTTCCTCTTCGTTTCAAAAATATCAAGGATTTCCGTGCGACGGAGAAACGAAACGTAGGTTATCAAGGTTATAATTTCCGCAATTTTCATGGCATCATAAATCTCAGGAACATGAAATCTCACAATAATGAATTCGTCGTGAACCAGTAAAACATCGGAATAGCTTTTCTTCGATTCCAAGGAGTTACTTCTTCATCGATTCATCCAGTGGGTTACGAGTCTTATCAAACTATAAGTAAGCAGTGGTTTACAAGACTGGTTTGCGGTTCTTTTAAATTTGAAACTTCCTGCCAAGGAAGTCGGTTTATACGTCCATCGTTGAAAATTTTATCTTTTAATTTTCCATTTTCTATTCCACTGTTAACTTTTCATCCTTCGTGAAAAAATTATACATCTCGGTAAATGTGAATGTCCGAAATATCACTTTCCATTTACGGTTGAAAATTATACGGAAGCAATGGTACCATAAAGATTACAAGAAAAAATTATAATTGTAATATGGAACGTCATAAAAAATGGATAAGATTTTTTTTTCAATAGAATACAATTTTCAATCGTTCGAGACAATTGTTGATCGCTTATAAGTATCGGTAAAGTCTGCGATCTCGTAAGTGCTAAAAAAATCTCATAAGTGCAGATTTCCATATCGTTGAAAACTTGTCTTTTTTTTTTTTAATACATACACAAAATAATAAAAAAGATTAAAATGGAAAAGATCTTTTTTCTCTCTAGTATTTAATTTTCGACCGTTTTGCGCTTGTACAATAGATATCGAATGTGCGGGCTCGGTGAAAAATCGCTGAGTAGAGACCTTAATTCCATCGGAGACTACCTTTTTTAAATGCAATACGTAATACAAATAAAAAAATTCTTCAACACCGTGACGGTAGTCCCGTGGACGATGGTTATTATCTCTTCACAAATTACATCGAGGTAGCGTACTAGGGCTTTTGGTCTCAGCCGTGATAAACCCATCCACTCCTATCCTCCGTCATCCTTCCTTCCCTCCCCCCTTGCCTTCCCAACCCCTGACTCTATTATTTTCAACCGCCCAACTTCTGATATACCACCTGCAACCTCATTTACCTAGCTACTGTATGTACGTTAGACAACACTTATTACCTGGGTAATACAATCGCATAATGTGCCCCTCGTCTTCGCGCCAACGATAATGCCTAATTTAATAGCAAGGAGGAACGTCGCAGTCTCGAGTCTAACGAGATATTACTATCCGGATGTTACGCATCGTCGATCGAATTAATTTACAATTATGATTATAGCGATATCGCTTGTCCAAGCGTGTTTTCGCTTTGAAACATGAATTTATATTAGTCGCTATGATCTCTATCTATATGCTTCAAAAAGTTGGACGAGTTTATAATTAAATTCGAGTTTAAAATCTTATTCTTACACACTTATTGCAATACCTATTGTATTTTAGATTTCTGTTAAGTTAGAATGGAAAGTAAACGCACTATTTCGAGATACGTGTATTCGAGTTCTATGTATTAGTAAAAACTTGATTTAACTAAAATATTTTTCTGAAATTTCGTTTAAATTGAAGTTCTTATCTACTCGCGCATTTCATCGTATACTTGTTAATATATACGATATTAGCTCCATAGTCTCTGATGCTTGTTTACCTTAACATGATAAAAATGTTCAACGTAAAAAGTTGATGACAGAGTGACTAACGAGGAAAGTTTGGCAACCTGCAAATTCGAAAATAAAAGAATCGTGTACAAACGTATAGAATAGTTCGACTCTCTACCGTGCAACTATTTTCCGTTGCGTATAAAAAACGGATTTAGAGCGTGAAAAAATCAACTCCAAATTGGTCGGAGAGTACAACTGCAGAATTTAACAATATTGTAGAATTATTCACAGGTATTTGAAAACAAAATCGAAATGCAATGTTTTTCCTTAGCTCCCATGTGATTATTACGGTTGATAAGTGTGTGGCTAATTAATTCATGAAATATGCAAGTTGCATGCTTGAAGAGTGTTGAAACGTGAGTATTAACCGCTTAACGAGCTCGTGCGACCGTACCACGTGTTGCAGGGCTTCTTTGTACATACGCGTGTATATGTGTGCACATACACACGCACACATACATACACACTCATGACCGTATGTACATGCATTCTCGCATACATTGTGCGTAGGAATGTATCGTAGAGAAATTGCGGAGGACGATCGATAGTTGAACGCAACGAGCTGCTGTAAGCTCTTCTCTACGGTTGGTCGTGCTTGAATCAGTAATTCTCGCGTTTAGCACACAATCCTTTGGGTATATTTGATGATTCGGCCAATCTAATATAATCATGGAAGAAGTTATCTCTCTCGCTTCTTGTCGAACCCAAGTTATGTTTAAGATGCATAAACTTAAGATTACTCTCATCTTCTTACAAAGCGAGCGATGCACATTTTTAAACCAGTTTTAAACTAGATAGGTGTTGTTACTTTGTCCAAGGTTTATGAAATTTTTGAGGCTTGTAAAAGAAAAAAAAAAATTTTTTTTGTAAGAAGAAAAAAATAAATTTTTTCTTAACATATATTTTCTACCATGAGAATTTTTATCTCATTGCGAGTCATTCTATGCTATTCAGAAAAAATTTCCCTAATGGTAAGAATGAAAAAAAAGTTTTTAAAAAATCTATCAGCGAACTGAAATCGTATTACATATTTAATAATATATGTATATATGTATATACATCTATATGTGTGTGTGTGTGTGTGTGTGTGTATTTATATATGTATTTTGTACATATGTATGTATGTATATATACATATTCCATGCTGATAGATCAAAAGTTTCCTTAACACTTTTAATACATCAACGGGGATGAAGCATTTAAAAATCCGAGATAAAAACACGGCAGGTCGGACGAGCGCTTTATTTTATCTCAAATTACTGTTTCGAGTTGAGCAGACCGCGGAGAAGAGACAATTAAAACTTTAAGCTGAAATAGCACCACCGTCACCGTCACTTGGACAAACTGAATTCTTCGGGCGGTGGGAAGCTTTCTTTAGGGCAACAACTTGTGCTCAGAGGAAACTTTTCACAATGATTTAAAATGTTTCGCAATGTATTTTTAAGGGACTTTATGTATTCTGATTTACATATCGAAATTCCTATTATTTTCAAAATTTGCAGATTATAATAAAGATAAAAAGTCTTGATCAAATAAATAGTAGATTAGTAACAATTAAGTTAGCAAAAGAATTTTTTAGATATATTTTTTTTAACAAAAGTATCTTATTTTTAGTGATAGAAGAGCAAATTCAAGAAACGATAAATGTGGATGAAGACATCGAAAATTCTGAAAACCATCAAGAAAGTAAATAAACATCAAATTTCTTAATAAGATATTAACATTTAGTTTACATATTTTACACACACACACACACATACACACACACACACACACACACACACACACACACACACACATATATGTACGTAAACTTTTTGATATAGATGAGCAAGAAGAGGATGAAGATGAAGAAAAAGAAGAAGAAGAAAGAGAAACTGTTGTCCAAGAAATTAACTTTAAATTGGATGAATTTCTTCAAAGGTGCGATAATAGTGTAATAATAGTGTTTTATCAAATTTTTCCTTGAGATTCATTTAACCAAAATAATTAATGTTAAAAAACAAATTGTTAAAAACATAAAAAAATTGATTAAACAATCTGTAAGTAAAAGATCATCGATTCTTTTACTTATAGATTGTTTATTCATTTTTTAACAATCTATTTTTCAACATTAATTATTTTGATTAAATAAATCTCAAAGAAAAATTTGATTTTTTAAATTTAATTCTTAAAGTTTTGTCTAAAGCTTTATTTAAAATCGAACAAAAATAAGGTTTTATTATTTATTTGCGCTTTTCAAACTCTTTTGTTGATTTTTTAAAAAGAAATTCTGATTCAGTGAATCAAGATTCTGTACGCGATGAAACATAAATAGCATCTTTATAAAAATGATATATTATTCGAAGGTTCGCCAATGTGAAGATCGTCAAGGCTTTAACACTACTAATGCAACAATTCGAAAACAACACAATCGAACTTAATCACTATGTTGTAAAAATGCTACATCGGATTGCTTGGGATTGTAAAATGCCGGGCATGATATTTCAAGCATCCATATTTCGAATTTTTCAAAGAATCCTCGAGTCAAAGGATCCTGCACATAAGGTAAGGATATGTAGAATGAATCACGTAACTAACTATAATAATTACACTGTATATGTTTTATAAATTTGCCAAATCATTAACGTTTTTGATATTATTCAATCCAATATTTTCCTCGACAAATTTTCTTTTCTTTGCGATGTCACACTTTATCGCCTTTCGTATATAAGAATAGATAAGATGGTTTCTTAGTGATAAAAATTCTTTTCTTGTACTGCGCAATAAATTTCACCAGCAAGCTTTTATTGCATCCTTGTATCGGGCTTAATGGTCCACAGAAGTGGACTCGTTGAGCAGCAGAAAAATCGATTCTTGCTTTAGGAGCTCCAAAAGTTCGCGGTCTTCATAATCCGCCGTTTCATCGAAGTCGCCCAGAAGAACCGGAAGTCGTATATGGAGCTACTCTTCTGGAAGACTACCCGCGACGCGACAGAAATCGTGGATGGTTACAACGCGGAAACGACTAACAAGAAAGTTTCACGAGCGACCTGGACGGAGGCGGAAGAGGACGAGCTACGTACCCTCTTCATGGAGCATCAGACTAACAAATATCCTCAAGGTAAACTCTTTATATCGTCCATTTCTCACGGAGAAGTCTCGTACACACATCGTTGAACTCGATAAATTAGTGCCCTTTACGAGAACGTGTCCAAAATACAGAGTTTTTTATTACGCAATAAATAAAAGACAAGGATGCAAGGAATGAGTAATTGTTCAGTGCATTGTTTAATTAACATTTTTTTACATTTAATTATTATTGTCTAAATCAATAAAAAATATTTCTATTTACTCTAAACTGGATCACTCATGCGATAACTATAATGTTATTATAAATTTGTAGATTTAATCGATTGGCTATTGGACCATATCATCAATGAAAATAGAACACGACGTATCATCATTAAGAAACTCAAGGAGATGTGCTTGATCGTCAATTCTAAGGTCAGTTCACTTTTTTCTCGCAAATATAACGTAGTTTTTTATAACGTAAAACGCTAAAGGTAAGCAATGAATCTCGAATCTTTTCTGATAATAATTTATTTATTTTAACGTAATATTTCTTTCTCGGAGAAACAGCTCTAAAAGATTCAGTAAACAAATTTCTGTACCTCCTCTTAAAAAAGTAACGGTTCATCCATGAGCCCTGCGGCAATCCTCGTTGCGCTTTGTCTGACAAGATCAATGATTTACGAGAATCTTTTGGAAGGGCCGAGAGGGACCATTTGCTCGGCTTCGAAAATAAGTTTCTAGACTGCCTTCGCGTTGACGGGGGTGAACATATGCAAAAAATGGAGCCGGGAATTGCTGCAGGAACTGTAAATTCTCCGGAGACAATACCTTTCTACGGGGTGAGACTTTCTACCCTCCTTTCTTCGTTTCTCTTTCTTCCACCATTGCGTGAGCTTTCCGACACGAACTGCGTGTTCCTTCTACCAGAGTCTTTTTCTGAGTATGGAAAATATCTGTGTGCGACCCCTTCGTCAACTTTGGCGACCCTAAAACTTGGTTCCTTGAGAAAAGCTATCATTTTGTTTGCTTTCTACCTTACAACATACGTATAAACATTTGCATCACCCTTCGGGCTATGAAAACGCGAAGGAAACATGATTCAAGCGTTTTGTTGTGTTTGTTGAACTGTAAATGCGCGTGTTATGAGATGGTATTCTATAACTTTTGTTTCGATAGCAAAGGTCGAATTGAAACATTTTATTTAATTTATAAAGAGTTTAGCACAAACTTACAATAGAATCATTACAATCGCAGGAATATTTGCTGTTTAATTAGCCTTAGAACTTAATATGTTATTTTTTTGAATCATTAACATTTCCTAAAGAAACGTTCCGAGAAGTATATTAATCTTGCTAAGCTTGGAAATGTTCCTTTTTTCCTTCGTTATAACTCTTTTCTTCTGAAAATACACGGTGCAATACGGTGATAAAGGGAATGCGTTAATCAAGCTTCTTATTGCGGCAGAGGAGTTACTAACTAGTTACCGGCTTATTTAAAACTTGAAATTAATTGAGTTTGTAGGGAAGCTTCTAACAAGAGAGGGAAAAAAGCATAGCGAAGGATAAGCGATGCAATACACAATACTGTATCTCATTCCGCTACGCTTTTTGTAGATGAAACGTAAGAGATTTAGCAAAAAATTTTGCTCACTCAGAAGACGTTTTTGGCGCGTGCAGTTTATAATCATTATTTTAAAACAAAGCTATTTAAAACAATGCTGTCGACCGTGCAATCTATTAAACTATACGCCTCCCAGATGTTATTGAAATTTTATTTAAGCGAAATATATTTGACGTAAGTAATTGTTTTGTCGTAAAAATCGAGTAGCATGGAGTATGATTAATTTTTCGATAATGTTTCACGACATTAACCAGTCGTGATCGGGAAGAGAAAAAAAATATTTATTTCCCCTCCGGCCTTAATTCGCTATTAATCACAAGCGTGCAGTCACTAGCGAAAAGAGGGTGGCTACGTCGGCGGAAACATTTCTTCCACCGTATTATCGATTTCTTCGCAAGACTTTCCTATAGAAAGGCTTAGCTACGGAAGCGTTTCATTTAAATAATTTCATGCGTGAGTACGTTTCGTCTCTTTGAACGAAGAGAGTACGGTCGAAGTAGAAACTACGGCCGAGTATTCATTTGACATTCATTTAGTCGGTGGAAATCGCAATATTGCTCCGACGGTCATTTAAAGATCTCGTTTCGCTGAGGGTGGAGCGTAATCGCTGGAAAACGAGCGATCCAGTTCTTCTTTTTAAATACGCCTACTGACTTAGAAGCTTCTCCAAAGATTATACATGGAACGCTTTGTCTCATCAAGTCTGGAGATTATGCGCAAAGTACCTTCTGAGAAGATTATATATAGGGGTTGAATAGCTGTGTGTGGGTGTTAATTTATATATATGTATGTATAAAGATATCGATATTTATCAAGCCTTTGCTGTAATTAATCGAGCATCCGGTTAATTACAGTATCAGAGAATCGCCGAATCAATATTGAGTACAAAATTTACTTTATTATATTTTGGTAACTTTCTCATTTTCTAGAAAAGTTTAAGAATGATTGTGTTTAATGTTACGGAAATTTTCAGTAGATTTAAAATATTTTAATCTTTTTCCATTACGAACGATGTAAGTAATCTAACCCATTTTCTTAAATCTCATAATTAATTAGGGCGTGCGAGCTGAAGTGCAAAAGAGATTACCTAAAGAGTGGTCTGAAGAAGAAATCGCCCAGCTTACAGAACTTTGGACACAGTTCAAAGACGATGATGGTAATTTTTTTTATTTATTTTCTTCAGGCTAATTTCCAATGATATTTCTTAATTTTTTTTCTATTTTTTAAAAGTATAAATTTTATCGGACAATTGATTTGACTTCAGAATGTTTCTTCATTTATTCATATTTCCGTTAATTTTTATTATTAAAGTTAATTGCAATTATTAATCATCGGTAAATGGAACAAAGAATGAAGTTTACAACTCGACGGCAATAATATAAATTTCTCGAGAACTTGGCAGCATATTGTAGTAATTGCCATTTATCGTAATTTATAATTTATCTGCGAATCATACGCGCCAAAAATGGCCTTAACCCAATTCCCGATATAAATTTCCGCGATAGAAATTCGCCGTAAATTTCAGCGTTAATTCTAACCGGTTATTCGCGTTCCGAAACTGTTGAAATATTTCGCGAATGCGAAATTCGTGCGAGAATTCGTTAACACTGGAACGATTCCTAGGATTTAATTAAGCTCCGAACATCGGACACGCTTGGCTGCTTGTAGTAATAATTTCGAATCCACTGGGACGAACGAAGAATAATATCCTTCCTGACAGAGACATTTTCAGAGAAGTCTTGTAAAACTTGTTTCATTTTCATACGAATCCACCGCTCTCCATAACTTTTAATCTCCGAAGTCGCTTCCACGCCAAACGTAATTCTCAGATGTCCACAAAATGTCAAGGGCATTTTTTTCTTTGCCTTCTCTTAAAAAATTTCCGTAAAGTGTTTTATATTCTGCTGTGTTCTTACTCCGCGGTTATTAACCTTAGAACTGCCAGCCTCCCAACGGGCAGACAAAAATATTCACAAAATGTCATGTCGTAAAAGAGAGATAATTCTTTTTCAAATTGAATTTGTTCCATTACAAATCTTCCGAACACGAATTTACGCTTAATATCAGAATTGCGTTTATACGTAAAATATCTTATAATCTTTCGAGAAGTTAAATTAAATATAAGTACGTAAAGAGCGACGTCCAATTGACTTATAAATACATTTCGACGTGAAATAAAGTCCTCCCGTGTCCCTTCGTAAGCTCTAATTGATTTAACTTTAAATCCCTTCAAAATCTCCGAGTCTCCGACAATCGTCTCGACTTTCCCTCGCGCACGATTCTCTTACGAAGCCTCCCTATCACTCGTTCAGCTTTCTGACGGCGCTATAAAAATCGAAATTACTGTGTCCTTGACAGATCCTGTGGATTTGATTTTCACCGATCTTAGAATAAAGCGACCAAAGCCGAAGATCAAGGAGAAGCTTCTGGAATTAGGATTGGTGCAGGATCGCAAGGAATTGCGCAAAAAGCGATCCAGGAAAAGCAACCAGGGTGAGTATACCTATTCGTTCTTCTTCCCTCATCACGATCCGGTCTGGAGCATCCCTTGTTCCGGCCAATCCCATCCTATTCCATTCGCATCTGTCTTTCTTACTATCCTCCGATTCCGCGACTATTCCCATTCGATCAGTCTTCTAGTAACGCGATTGCCAGCGACTGCATAGAGCGACTCGCTTTCAACGGGGAAAGCGAAACGACGTGGCGATAGAGAGAGAGAGAGAACGCGAGAGAGAAAGCGAGAAGGACTAAAGATCAATTTGTACAGGATTCTTTTCGTTCTTCTATACCGATTTCTTACAGACTGGGGAGAGTAAAAAAACCTTTCGTCGATATTATCAGCGAAGACAAGTCCGCTCGTATATTTGTGAGATTTGCTTCTGTTTTCCTTTTTTATTATTCGCAAGTGAAACGAGTGCGATTCCACGAGAATTTTTTTACCTATGTATGTTAATTGTTTCACTTTTTATCCCGATTATGGAAATGAGAAAACGTTAAATTTCGCAGATTAGTTTAATTAATATTTCCTAAAAAATCTTGATTATAACAGAAAATGTTTCAGCTATGAACAAGGAATGTTAATTTATAAATTCAGGTATTTAATTATATCACAGATAGATGTTGTGTGTAATTTCTAAAATCGTGACATGCATTATTGTGTATTTTTATTAAATTATTACAAATTTAAATCCTTTTGTTTGACGGGTTATACCTTCATCAATTACGGATTTAGCACGAAGTTATTATGGAACCGGAATGCGCGGTCCTAACCGAGAACTATTCTGGTGATCTAAATTTATCGAACGACTAAACATTTATACCTATCATGTGGTATTCTGCAATCATGTAACAATCAATCTTCAAAACATTCGCGTAGATTTATTTACAGTTGAAATAATAAACGCCACTTTTTTCACAATTTTTAATATTTCAGAATTCAGAGTATATTTCCTCTGTCAAAAACAGAAAATAGTTGCGGTAACAAATTATAAAGTATAATATAAAATTATAAATATCAAATCATAGTAAATATTCAATGTGTTATTTATTTTTATTTAAAAAAAATGTTAGATATAAGACTCGAACATTACATTTCATCTTTTTTTTTTTCACATAAACGCGATGTGCTTTTCAAGCAAATTTGTTCCAATCCAATTTTTTTCAAATACTCGCAATAATATTTATGTTATCTTTTTATTTCTGTTGCTCATATTTGAACGATATCATCACGGAATATCAATCTTGTTATTTAATATTGGCTGCGAATTCCAGCCGCACTTTCGCCGTTCTTGGACCAATATCACTCGCCTTAGCTTCCTATTATGGTGCTGGAAGGAATTTCATATTTATCATGGATATTGTTTTCCTCTCTCATGCCCCTTATTTGTATTCAATGCATTGAGATAGCTCATATCATAGATATACTGCAGAGAGATGAAGCATTGCTGAGAAGTTTTGGTTCACCGTATGTGTCTTTGAAATAACATTTTTCTTCAATGTCGTATTTTGATGCAATCTCTCTAACCCAGATGGGACTATTCTGTATAGAAAATATGATTGTTTTTCGTAGGAAACAGAATAGGTATACTCAATTAATATTCTGAATATATACAGAGATATGTCAAATCTGATAGTACATTCTCTCTGAAAAGAAACACCAAGCATGATATATTTTACGTGCGTACAACGTAGACAAGAGAATACCGGAACATAAATTATTCGGATTACAAAAATATATATTTCTTTTTCAATCAGTTAAAATTCTTGAAAAATTAATATTTTTAAATTAACATTTTTTTTTTTTTTAAGAGAACTGTGCATAATATAAATGATATAGATTCAAAACAAATTTGGATCATATCAAATTATATTTCAGAGTCATACTTTCGTATAAGATCTACAGAAAGAGTTTAAATTTATACTTTCTTAATTTTATACTTTCTTTAATATCATGTTCGAGATTTATTTAATGTAACGTGAAATATCTTGCGTACACATATACGTGCGACATTGCACGACGCGCTTTACACACGCTGATGAACGCTCGCTCGAGAAAGGTTCACATCGTTTCCATGCATTGTGCGCAAAGGTAAATCGTCGTGGGAAACGCAAGCTGCCAGTAATTCTGACGGGAACGAAAGTTCAGCCACCGACGACGAAGACGGCGAAGAAACTCGAAAATCCTCGAAGCGCGGCGCGCCTCGGCGAAGCGAGGAGCCGACGAAAAAGAAGCAACGGAACAGGCAGAAGCTACTGACGATCGTTTACACGGATGCACAATTATCCGGTCTCTTGAAGGACGTCATCGACAGGAGTAAGTATCGCTGCCCTCTCACGGTCTTCCTCTCTTCTGACGTGCATCCGCGTTTTTGTGATTAATGAGACCGTACTTGTCGCAAGAGAACGGCGCGTGCAACATATCCCTCGCTTTCTTCACGCAGGATAAATGTTTTCCTTGCCGGAGAAAAGAGACAACGATGATTTGCAGAAGCCATTACACGGAAAAAAAGAGATGACTTGTCGGAAAAACAGCTTCTCAAGTCACTGTTTGGAATATGTCACGTTGCGAGCTTCGCGAATCCTATAATAAGAAAAGAAGTTATTTTTAGAGAAGATTTATCATTCTAATCCTGTTATGCAAATCTACTCTGAATAATTTGCAAATAATATAATAATTTATAAAGTCCAAAAAAGAATTATAAAATATTGCATTTTTTTTAAGTATTATTCGATTAATCAACGTAAGGACTAACAAATAATAATGACCATTATCGGTTAGCAAAACGAACTTATTAACGGAAAGAAAATAAATTAATTTGGGAAATCTCTCGGAAAAAATTCGCGTTAAATCAGACATGGAAGAGGCATTGGAATGGATCAAGGAATCCCTACAAGACGTTCTGGACGATCGTGACGAAGAGAGCTCCGAGGGCATACCCTTGGTGCCACTGACAGATTACTCGTTGGCCGCGATGGATTCACCGAGTTTTCAAAAGCTCCTTCGCGCCATGGGATTTGTGCCACCGGCTGATGGCCAGGAATCTTATTGGCGTATCCCAGCGAATATACTTACAACCACACTTCAAAAACGCTACAAACTCATCGAAGATGCTTTAGTCGGCGAATTCATTGTTGAGGGTAAGTGGTTTAGCAAATATGATGTTCGAATGACGATCATTTACCGAAGTATATTTTAGAAACGCGTAAAGATCATTCCGATATTGATGAAAAGATGGATGATGACAGTGAAGAAGATATCGATGTGTTCGAACATGTTAAAAAGTTCTTTGCGCCCAGAGGTCAGTACTTTTTTGGTAATCTTGTCGGAAAAATGTGTATCGTTATAAAAATTATTCGCTGAAAAACTTTACACGTTATCATAAAATATTTTCTGAGCTGTCTGAAATACAATCAATTTATCATTGATATTATTGATTTAAATTAAAATTTATGAGTTACTTCTTTATGAACTAATTCCAAAAGTTTTTTTAATTAAGATTTATCATGACAGCGCGCGTACATTTAATCCTGGAATGTTACTGTGGATGAATTTTTATCTTAGTGCTAATTCAAATTTAGTATTAACTTTTTTCATTAAAATGTTGATAGTTTAACGTAATATTTAATAAAAATTTATTTTCTTTTATATTAAAATAGTGTTAGTTCAATCAAGTTATTCTACACTTTGCAACCTATAGAATAAAGTAAAAAAAATGTAAAAAGATTTCTAATTATGTGACTGAATTTTTAGATGTAAAAAAATGTGTGTAGCATTATAGCATTAAAATATATTACGATTTTTTACTTTCTTGTATATAATGTATAGAAATCTATTTAAAAATATATATATTGTATCATTTTTAGAACCAATACCGTCAACTTCCGAACAGTCGGAAGTATCCACAAAAAAAATTCAATTATCACAGAAATCTAAAACATTGACATTAAACGAAGAAAGTAATGGAACAGAAGTTACAGAAAAAAACGATGAAGCAGAAATTATAGAAAAACATGACGAAGCGAAATTTACAGTGAAAATAAATAAAGGTACTTTACTCTATCATAATTTAACTATTATTATTTAACTATTATTATATTCTAATAAACAAGGGACACAGAATTACATTTCCTCGCCCTCTGTTACTCGAGCTAGTGAACCACTGTTCCTTTACCATGAGTTTACCGACAAATAAATTTATCGGATTAAATTTTTAGACATTAATCATAATATTCACAATAATACAAAATTTTAGAAAGCATAAGCAACGTAAGAAATCGAATAAGGATGCTCGACGATTCCTCTGAATCGGAAATGGAAATTGAAAGAGATGTCGATGATAAAAACGGTCAGTATTGCTGATAAAAAATAGAAATCGATTGATCCTTTTATTATTGATCACGCATTAATCGTAAATTTCCATAAATTTTACAGACGACATAAAGAGAGACAGATCCGATTCTTCATCTGATAAGGATAAACCGGCTATTAAGAAACGTCGACTAGTCGATAGTGACGAGGAGGAAGAGCCGCTAAGGAGTAATTATATCGAGGCAAAAGGTGCTCGCGTAATAATTAGCGATGATGAAGAATTATTATCCAATGTGCGATCTGAGCGGCCTGCGTTATCTCGCGTAATAATCAGCGACGAAGAAGATTAGGAGAATGCATTTATATATTCGTTATTTTAGATATTTAAAATATTCTTGAATATTTAAAATGTTATAATATATCACAACATATATTCTCTTATTCAATCCCTTAACTGAAATAATAATTAAGACAAGAATTAAATTAAAATATATTTTATCGATTATTCTATTGTAACAAACATACTTTGCTAAGATTAAAAATTGCTGCGATAAAAAAATCTAAAAATATTCAGTTTTAAGAGTAAAAATCATGATTAACATAATTATGCTATACAATATGTTGAGAGCTAAATTTATTTTCAATTCAATTTTGAGAAAAGAATGTCACAGCTTTAACATTGTTAACTTCAGTTGGGAAGGTGAGGATCGAGAGATTTACAGGCACCGGCTTTATCCGCGAGCGCTCGTACTGGAGCATACATCCTAGGCGTTGTAAGCTTCGTCAAGGTCCCACGTGTTCCTCGTGGTAAGTCCTTGCGAACAATTAGCACCTAGCACACACTCCAGGGTGCCAAGAAAAACAGTTCCCGAAAGGCGTCCACATTTCGCCAAGGAACGACGAAGAGAACATGCGAGCGCGGCGGTGCCGGCTGGTGAAGGTGTCTTGTTACCGCGCCGCTGGCTCTAGGTTATCGACCCTGGTCACGTGACGACTCGGAACAGTCTCGCGTCGTGCGATCAACCTCCTTGATCACGTGTTTCCCGGTTCGGCGGTTGGTCAATGCGGCTGACTTTACGTCTTTTGATGGGCAGGTGAGGAGTCTTGGCGAGTGTTAACGATACGTACGTGTGCATCGAGACGTAATCGTGCGACGAAAGACCAGCTCTCACCTTTTTCGATGCCCACGTGGCTTCGATGGCTATCGACCGTCCAGCTCGAAGGGGTCGATACAACAGGACTCGCGAATATACGATCAGGGGATCATGCCGGGTCAAGAATCGTGAAAAACGCCTAGTGAATCTAGTCGCGAATATGTCGTTACGTAAAAGACGCCAAGTTCTATGTAAATTTATATATATATATACATAACTAATAATCGCCAATTTGATAATGAAAGACGTCGATATCTGTTTCTTTATTTTCCTCTATTTCTGATTCTTATATTACTTTATTATTTTATTATATTATTTTTTTATATTTCATATTTATTATTTTATCATTTATTATTTTATTATATCTAAATCATTTAAATAATATATGTATTTAATGATAAAAGAAACAAAATTCCTTCATTGATTTCCTTCTACAATATTTCTACTTCTTACATTATTTTATTTTGTCCATATTTTCTTATAATATTATATTTTTTATTATATTTTTATTATTATTTTATGATTTACTTTATTTTTTGACTTTTATTTTGTTTACAAATCTTACGTATATAAAATATATATATATATATAAGAATATATTTCTTTTCTTATCTTTATTGATTCTTTTATTATTGTTATTGTAATATGGAATCGAACCTCAGCGAAAGTATCAGCGCTACCTACCAGGAGTAGCTGGCAAACAGTAAGCAGAGTCTGAATGCATCTACGAGCAGCATCACTTACGCTCGAGAGGGACATGTCTACAGTGGTAACTAGAGGCGCCGATCATCGTTCCGTCATCTTCGTCACTATAGAACGACCAGATTCCAGAAGGGTGACTACATGCATTCTAATCTCAACTTTTAGATGCCAGGTACGCATGACATAGTAGGAAGTGCCGTTGCGGCGAGTCCACTCCATGTGGAATCCGAGGTGCTTCGATCAGGACATGTAGCTGCCGTGATAAGATAGCATGCGAAAGAGTTAGTAGACTGCAGCCAACACGGTTCTTATGATCTCCGGGTAGAAGCGCGGGCTTCTTATACGGTTGTAGGTGGATGGTATCTCCTCTCTCTTTGTGAACGGTATCCCCACTCCATCGGCGGATTCTTCCACATTCTTTCCCCTCCTCGTACGTTCTATATCTTTAGCCAAAAATTGAAATTGTGAGAGATGATTTTTAAAAGCAAACAGGGATCAGACAAAAAGAAATTGGATATATACAACGAATGATACTATCAATCTAAAATGAAGTATATAACAATCTCTTTTAAACATCTAAATAATAAAAAATTGTTGAAATTAATTTTCTCCTTTACTATATCTAAAACTTAAAATAATAAAGAATCAGACACATTCAAGCGACTGTGTTAATAATATTTACTGATATTAATCTTTATAATTTTGTGTCCAGAGAAAGAGATCGCAGAGAGAGAGAGACGTTTAAATCTTAATTAACTTTATTTAACACTTGAAAAAAATTGTTTTACATTATTAATACACTATAATATAATAAATAATAAGTTTAAAATATTAAGAATGAATGATAATACAATAAAATGAGAGATATAAAATGTTTTTCAATATATATATATTTTACATAAAAAAAATTTATATATTTCTTTTAAATTATTTGAATAATCGACATTCTGTATTTATATTTATATTAATTACACGAATCATCTGTCGGTTGTGTATTGCTATTAGGTGTTGGAATTAATTCGTAGCGTTTTTTAATGAAAGAATGTTATTTATTTCACATGAGCATTAAAAAATACATTAATGAAAGTACTTCCCATCACTTGTAAAACGCTACGAATTAATTCCAACACCTAATATCTTATTAGGAAAGTATAAATACAAGCTTCTGTCACAGCCATATCTAATCTCATATGAGCAATGTTCAATTTTAGACTTATATTCCATGATGTTTAAATATTTAGATAAAAGAAAATTTTTTTATTTATTTGTATGAAAATAGCTTTATTTTTTATATAAGACATTTTTTGATATTGCATTATAGAAATATAGAGAATTATAGGTATTATATATTTGTAATTAATTATACGATACATATATTCTATTTCAACTGTTATTATCAAATATTTACAAGGTTCTTATATATTAAAAACAAAGAGATATTGAGTTATAAATTTTAATTCATTCATTTACATCAGAAATTGTACGTAACATTATAGAATTTGACATCGCCAAACCTATTATCTGTAACAAAGTTTATATTTTTATTTTAAAATAAAGACTAGTAAATATTTTATCGCATGAATTAACATATAATTGTAATCCATTAAAATAAAAATAAAAAGGATTTTGTATAAAAATAAATCCAAAAATAAATCAAATATAAAAAGCTTATATGAACTTTTATGGTTATTGATGCGGAAATAACATAAAACAATAAGATGTAATTCGTAAATAGTTGGAATTAATTTCGTTGGAAAATATGTTTCTATTGTTTTTAAATTATACTTTTATACTTCGTTTTATAAATATTATTGGCCAATCAACAATCAAGCGGAAACTCATAAGTATTTTACATTTGTTTTATATTTATACATAATTTTAATATTTTTATAAAATACTTCATGCAAAAATATATATGATATAATAAAATATAATGTTTATTAATAATAAAACATTTTTTTATAATAATATTACAAAAAGGAAATTTATACATTTTTAAAAATTACATATAGAATTCTAGGAATAATATAAAATGAATTAAATGAATACATAAAAATTGTCGCATATAACGTTGCTTACAACTCTGAAAGTTTCCAATGAGAGAATATAAAATGGGCCACCGGTTAAAACAATCGGCCTTTGTGCCCGTACCATAATGGTTTGTACTAATCGACTGACATCTTTTAATTGCTTTGCGAAATCCATTTGCTCTCTTTTTTCAAAGACCACAAACTCCCATCCACAAGAATATATTGATTGCGCAATTTGCAAACCCTAGAATGGTATAAAAATTAAAATTAAGAGTAATAAAATACTGTTGCTTTTAACAATTCTGGATTGTTCTTTACTGTGTATTGTTCTCATTTTAAAGTTCTTAAGAGTACAGTAGGAGAAAATTTGTAGTACCTTGACATAAATGAAACTAACCAAATGTTCGATTTGAGCGGCAGAGAAACAGAAAATAAACAGTTGCAAGGCGGAGCATAAAAAATATTCAAACAAAGACCATAATTTCAAAATAGATTCCAAGTCAATCTGTCGAGATGTACAAACGTTGTAGTTTAATAATTCGAATGACAACATTAAATATACAGAATGTTCGAGTGCGTCAAATATGTGTGTCGCTGAATACTTTGTAAAATAATTCGTACCGCAATTTTAATCATTGATGCTTCGAATGAGACTAAACAAATGATAAGTAATGTTTCGATGCATTGCACGAACATTGTTGGACCGCTAAAGGTTTGCAACATCTTTATAAATCTAGAAATATATACATATTTCTTAAATGCGATTAACAAAATTATTTCGGAATTACGATATGCAAATAATGTCAGAGGTTTAGTAAAGAGAGAAACACAAAATTATGAATGAAAACGTAAATCATTATTAATATAATATTAATAGGTATTTTAGATTCATGAGATATTACATAATTACGTAATATATAAATATAATAATACAAATATATTATAATTTTTGCAACATAATAATCTAAAAATATTACTTTATAATCTCCGTATGACAATCCACGCAATTCTTTAATTTGCTCTGGAGAACAATGACAGCTTCTGACACGCTGTAATTCCCAAAAATATTTTATTTTCACAATTACAGAGTTTGTTTTAAAATAATCGCCATAACAAATAATACTTGTCAAAATCGATTTTCATCAATATGATATTGATGTATTGAAATTGTGCGCAGATGACCATCAACATGGTGACATAAAAAGTGTCGTAACAAATAATTCCAAGCGCAGAAGATATTCCGCCGATTATCTGTATAAGATACAGGCAAACATAATTATAAATATCGTTGGTGTTTATCGGATACCACCCGATATACGGTAAATTTCTTTTTTTTAATGTTTCATTAATTGAATTTATCTGATTGGGTGCCCATTCTAGGAGCAATGGGTTGGCACACCAATGTAGAACGCCGTAAATGCAAGCAAACGTCCAACAGCACATAAAGAAATTAGAATATTTACGCGTGTATTCCATTTCATTCCTATATATTCGATATCCTAATAAAAATTTTTCATTAACAATTTCAATATATAACAATAGTAATTTTAAATATTAATGATTTGCAAAAAAAACTATAATATTACATAAAGAATGTAGATTGCATTTTTTATATTAACATATAACGTGGAAAATTATTTCATAAATATTCACTAAGTTTAAAGCATCAAAAGTTATACGGTGCAACGTAATTAATAACACAATCTTTCTTTACTCATCTCTGACGGAAAGTGATTTAAAATATAGCTGCCGCGATATTTTAAAAACTTTATACTGAAAAATACAAGTTACTCTGGCAATAATAGTTAATTGACCTACCTTCCTTGCTGTTATCGATTTGTTGGCAAAATACGTGACATTTTTCTAACTTTCTCACAAGATCGATGATTTCTCTATTTTTCCATATAGAATAACACCATTTCATTAGACCCACTGCATGCATGCTGATTACTCCGATGATGTTAGCAAATAATTTCAGATCATTGCTCATCGTAAGCGCCACTATTTCCGAGAACAGGAGCAGGAAGTTTGTCAATATGAATACAATTGTCGCTGTCGTTGAAAGTAATATTTTAAGAGGCGAAAATGATTTAATGGGCCAAATACAGGCATATTCGAGTACCGAGAGCAAATTCGCAATGTAATACTCTAAAGATATTATATCTTCTCTTTTGCACGCTTTGTTGTCTTCGCTCTTGCGATTCATATTTGGAAAGAGGAGAGGGGTGGGCGGATGTATATCTGAAAAATCGAAACGAGAATCATCTTTTGCCTGGAGATGTGTGTTCAGTTACGGTTCATTCGCGCGAAAAGATACTTAAGATAACTCGGTTTCGCGCAAGTACGCGAGGAACATAATACGGCTCTTGTTTCGCATATTCCCCGGATACATGTACACCGGACAATTACGTACGTTACGTCAGACGACCTGAGACTCGCGTATGTACGTACACGGTCCGGCTCACGGACAGTCTCACGAGGCGGTGAGTTTTATCGGTGGATTGTACATGCGGCGAACACGTTCGTGTAATCGGCAAACAGAAGATAAAGGTTCTCGTTTCCGTTTGTAAGTAAAAGTATTTCGTCGCGAGAAAATTATCACAGATGACATATAATAATGATAAGCACTCGTAAATAGTGATAAGATTTTTTTTTTAGACACTTTTTTTTTATTTCTGACGAATAACTTCTGACGACTACTTTATGCACTCGATATCTAATTTTGTGATTATTTTGTGTAATGCTGGTGTTGATATAATAATATAAAAAATATTTGACTATTATATTTGGCAGGTATTATAATGAACGTTAACCTTCGGTCGATCAAGTTAGACTTTGAAGATCAAAATATTAATCAAGATATTAATTAAATATTAGATAATCAAAATATTAATTAGAATTAATATTTTGATTGTAATTTTTGATAGACTTAAATCTATAAAAAAAGGAAGTAAAATGCAATTCGACTTCTAGTAAAAACTCATTATTAAAGCTTTTACAAATTTGCAAGTATTTTTTTAGATTTTTAGACAATCGAGAACTATAAAAATCTGCACTGAAGCTTAAAGACATGCTGACAAAATTTTACACAGCCGATGATTAATATAAATTTTTCACGAGTATATTGAAAAATATTTCTCTATGCATCGCGTTATATTAATACTATTCTTGAGGCTTCCACGAGTGCCTTCTATATAAAAATTATACGTTTTGCGGCTTTTCTCCGTGTCCAGATCCATTCTTGGAATGCTAACGTTTCGTGAATCTTTGCAGTCCACTTCTACAAAGTATCAGGCTGCTCCTCGCCCTGTTGAAATGGACTGCAAGGTTCACGAAACGTTGGTATTCCAAGAATGGATCTGGACATGGCGAAAACTCGCGAAACGCATAATTTTCATTAATACTACTAATTTAAATTATACTGTAATGAGAGAGAAGCATTTCTAACACTTTAACGTGACAGACTCGTGTCTGCAGCAATTCTCTCGGCGTTCATACCATACCTCGTATTTATTATTTGCACACGAAGAAAGCAATTTTCATTCTGCAAGGCGATCCTTGTACTTAGCGACAACTTACCCCGGAATTTCCGGGATCGTGAGACGTTCTCGGCAATCGCAATGCGCGTGTCTCGGTCGCTCTGGTCTCGGGCATTATTTATGCAAGCAAATAAATGTCTCCGTCGTGTCATTAGATCGGTTCGTTTGAAATGCAAATAGCATTTGCAGCGCGCATCGGATATACTCTCCAATTAAGTGTCCGCGCAAACTTTTCCCGTGGCCCGGGTGGCCGCGCAGGAAGTTCGCGAGTACTTTGAAGTCGAATATATAGATTCGCCGTAGGACCGAGCGTGAAACTTGATATCTAATTACATCCCCCGAGCATCACCACCCGAAGCAGGATCATTGGTTCTCCTCTGTGCACGCGTGTTTGTGACCGGGATGTGGATGGGTGTGAGCGACCTCCCTTGGTTAATCTTCGGGCCATAGCTTGCCTGGCTTCCGTTTGCCGCCAGTATCGCATCATCTCTATCAGTCGTTACATCCGATGAAAGGCGGACTCGTATAAACGCATTTCGCTTTTAATCTAATTGAAATCTGCCACTGACGCATCAGCGAGGACTTTTGCAGTTATCGACGCGTTTTCGATTTGTATCTCATCGTCAGTGAACGAATGTCCACAGGAAAACATCGAAGCCGTTATTTAATGCACTAACATGGAAGTGATCTGTAACGAAGATTAGAGAAATGTAATTAATGCTGTTAGACAGAAATATAATTTCGAGAGACATCGGATATACTCTAGAAAGGTTTGTATATCTAGTTTAAGATTTACATGGGAAGAATCATTTCTCGGTTAATCAAATTCTCTTGGTTGAATGAATTTCAAAAATTATGCACACCTTCAGTGATGGAACTTTAATCATAAAGGGCAAGTTTCTTTGTCGTAATCTTGAATCAACGCTCAAAACGAATAAGTCTCCATGGAATGATACCGTATTCATAGTTAATTCTTATTTAAGACCTGCCTTAAGTACAGTTTTAAGGTGTCACAAATCAATCAACAGAAACAATATCTAAAGACATTACTTAAGATGATCTTGAAATAGGAACGAACTATGAACACCATCCTACGCATTACATTGATTCCATTCACTTTCCTGTTATTCAACTATCTTATTCGTGTTAGTGCTCGCGCACGTTCGTGCTGGCAATACGTGGATACGTGTGAACGCAAGCAGAGCGTGGAACGGTCGGGCCGAGTTTTCGGAAGTATCGAACGGGTTCCGTGTCTCACTCACGGCCCCTTCCCCTGTCCCCGTGCCTCTCCTTGCGTCCCGTTGGTCCCGGAGAACTCTACTTTGGTGATAGTATCCTGCCGCCCGTGTTGTCCGACGCGTTGCCGAATTTTGGCAATGATTGATGGCTATTAGGGACCGGGCCAAACCCGCTCCGCTTGTTCCGCGCGCGGTACCTCCGATGGCGTGTACCACGCGCTCGCACCGCTATATTTGCGAGATCTCGCAATTAAATCAAAAATAGCGCGCCTCGTGAAACCACCAGGGCTGGGCCAACGTTCCGTCGGCACCCGCGGGGAATTCTCACTTCGGAAGTCAGCCACAAAGGTGCTACTCATTTTTATTACGTTACTGGATGTCTGGAAAATGTTGCACGCGAGTAAAAGATACGCGCGTATCTGGTACATAAAAATTATATTGAAATTATATTGAGTTCTTTGAAGGTGAATGATGCGACATAAAGACAAAATATTTTTATACATTGTTATGTATTGTTCATCACAAATTGTGTTACGAGTTGCGTTACAACAGTTTCAATTATTTTATTTTTTTGCTCATTTCAGTGCTTCAGTAGGATTAGAGAGAGAGAGAGAGAGAGGGGGAAGAGAGAGAGAGAAATGTCTCCTCTTTCCCATTATCGCGCATTCGGACTCGAAGTTTGAGAGCTACGAATTGCCAAATATTAACGTATATTCAGCCTCGTATAATCAAATCAAGTACACTGATCGCGATCTAGCTTTCAGGGGACGCCGTTATATCCAGTGCCGCACAACGACGCTTGTTGGGGATGGGATTGCAGTTTGACGAAGGGCTCGAAGGGGCGGACGAAGGGAAAGATCGATGGTCGCTGGCAGAAGAGGCGAGCGTCGATGAAAAGGTCAAAGGTTTCAGGTGTGTTTGCGCTTCGCGCACGGCTGGGACAGGTGCAGCCTCTTCCGCGGCTCTGCTTGCCGTTGCAACAGCAACATACATGACTCTTTATTAACAACAATTAACATTTGGTCCATTGTTCATACAAGGATATCTCTCGTTGACAATGAGCGACACCGCTTAGCTGTCGCAGTTGAAATAACGTGGACCTGGTCTCTGGCCTGATGCAATTGTGAAATACCATCGACGGAATTGAGCAAATCAGTAATTTTGACATTTTGCAAGATTATTACAATGGTAAAGTATGACGTATTTTACGTTGTAAAATAAACATCAATGTTGGCTACTTCTGACTTTGCATGTAACGAATATTCCTGTAGTCTCTATTGTACAGTAATACTACGTCGTAAATGGGGTTGATAAATAGCAAGACGAAATGAGAAATGAATGCTATAAGATAATTAATTTAGTGTAAGTGTATTGAGTGCATTATTCTTTGCTGTATTTACCTCTCAGTTTGTATTTTATAAAACTCTCGTTAAAACATTAACATATTTAATTACCTGACTTAAAATACATTTAAATTACAGAAGCGTTTTTATTAACCTTTATTTGCACTTTAATCATCATAATTGGTAATAAATCTGGTCTGCAATTATGTAATAATACATTTGCGCTTATTATGTTTTTAATTATCATTTATTATTGACGATCCCTTTTCTTTTTAGTCAAATTCGTTTTCTATCTCGTGATATCAGACGGGCAGATCTCTTGAGTGCATTTGGTGTGAGTGTAACGTATTTACCATAATCGACCCAATTGTCAATCCATAGAGGATCGATTGAAGGCCGGCTGATAAGGTTCGCGGGTAGCAGGCGAGTATACCCGCGAGCAAGATAATTGGCGCCGTAATGACAATCTCGAGCTATGACCTCGGAGTTGTGCTCAACCGGCACGAACCAGCTTGTCCGTCGTGTTTCCCCGTTCCAAAGATTTACCAGTCTCCGGTTATGTTTGATGCACCATTATGTTTTCGATTACCGTAGGTTAGTTGCATCGGTAACGTCATCTCTGTCGTCAGCAACACACCTCCGATACGTCAAAACTATTGAAGCACGTAATTGTTCGTCACGCGTACTGTCATCGATCTACATGATAATACTATGTAAAGAACTCTCGGCGAACTTAATGTTGCATTATGAGGAAATAATTTTTTTCTCCCTCGCTTTGATTACACGTTTCTGACACGAATGGTAACTAATGACTGCCGAATATGCGCAGAATATTAGATTGAGGCTCAAGGAAAGTATTTCAAGAATCGTTTTTCCTCTAGATGTAATTTTTTTCATATATAATTTAATAATGTAGTACATATGCATGACGTTATTAATAAATATTTAATACATATATATATATATATATATATATATATATATATACTGTATACTGTAGTTAATACTGAAAATATTTCGAGAATTGCCAATTCTCGAATCTTTTATAGTATGCACGACTCTCATTATTATTTTTTTTATGTATATATTAAATTTATTATAGAAAAAAAATGATATTTTTATTATTTCAAATGCTGATACTAATATTTGATGATAATGGTATTTAATGCAATATTAATGTTATATGTATTGTTACTTCATTTCTATCATTAATAATGATAGAAATGAAGAATGTTCTTTCGTCGACTATATCATCATTCGGTTGATATTGCTGGTAATAATTCGCTTGATATATAAACGGTACAATCGAATGTAGATAAATTGTGGTTAGCAAAAGATAAGAAGCTGGTAAAGTCGACGTGGAGGATATTTTTGTAGCAGCAAAGCAGAAATGGCAGAAGCTAGTTCCACTGGACTTCTATGCATATGATTATTGCAATGTCGGCCATGTGTATATAGACATAATAAATTCTGATTAAATAATGTAACTCTTAGCAAATTATACATTATAATTGTAATTGTGTTGCCTAAAGCAATTTTTAAATTAAATTTAAAAGTCAATTGGATTTTGCAAGCGTGCTCTCTTCGGTGATGTTTTTTTTTAAAAATTGAATCTTGTTAAAACTTTTAGAGAATAATTTATGCACATTTTGTTTTCGGAAGAATTTGAATGTATTTTAGATATAAAATTCTTCATCCTACCTCGTATAACTTTAAATAAAGCATATTCTGGAGATTAATTAAAGTTTATACTTGCCTGTGGTTGAAAAATTAAGCATATACAGCTTATTATTATTATTACTATTTCTTTTTTTTTAACTTTTATATTATGAAAAGAAAAAGTATGCAATTTTAATAAATGAAAAGATCGTTTTTTTCGCAAAAATTAAAACATTTTCTTTATTATAATTACATATTTTTATTTTTTTCGAGATATAAAAACTTGAAATGAAATAATATTGCGAGATTGTGATTAACCATATTTTTCGCGAGTTCGTTTTGCGTATATTTTTTGCGTTCGTTTTGTATGAAACGAATCTAACAACAAGAGGAGAAGGAATCCTAGGTGACATCGGGCAACAGCGGAGTAATTATGAAATAATTTTTATTTTTTTATGCTAATTTATACTTTAAATTATTAATTTATACTTTAAATAACAAAGGAGTAGGAAATGAAATTAATAGAAAGAAAATGGAATAAATTAAATATAATGTATGATTTTGATACATATATATATATATATATTTACAAGTATTAATATAAACATTAGTACATATACTGGAATAAACTTTAATATAAAATTTTGGTGACCAATTCTCACTACATTTCCTTAAAGATAAATCTATAATATTTTATAATATTTTAACGGCAGTAAAGGAAATGAGAGTAGTTAAAAAAATTAATGCTATGTAATAATCAATAGTCCATAAAAAAACATTATAAAATATATGTACAGACATTTAATTTTTTTAAGTTTAATTGTATATAAGTATGTATAAAATTGTTATTTTTTTTTATGTTACATAAGGATAATTACACAATTAAAAAATGCATTGAAATAATTTTATATATAATATTTGCAAAATAAGTAACTATATTCAATATTACAATATATTGTATATCTATTTTTTATAGAAATAATTGTATATCTATTTTTTATATAAATAATACGGAGAATAACGTCTTGAGTTAGGACGGCGGAGTTGTGCTATCAGATCGAAGTTGCGATGGTGCAGCTTCGCTGTATGCGATATCGAAGACGCTTTTTTTCTCGAGAAGTTGTTGATGGCGTAGACGACCGCCACTTTGGAATGACGCTGCATTTTCTGACTGTAGATCACTCTCGGATTGTTCGTATTGCGATCCACACGGTTGCATTTCGAGGCATCTTTCTGGGGATAACTGTGGCGATGGATGCGGAACCGGGGGTGGATGAAGATAAAATGGAGGTGGTATTCTCTCATATTTGTATTCCGAGTGCTGCAGCAAACGATGCTGCGTGTCCGAAGTAGAAGCCGGCGGTGGTCTGGCGAATATCTGAATCGTCGGATCTTCCTTGAGATTACCCTCGGCCTTTCTTAATTGTCGTCCTTGACGCACAATAGCCTTCAACTGCTCTGATTCGACGTTCACCAGAGGTTTGATCTTGCGTTTGGTACGCGGCGTCATCTCTGGTGTTTTGCGCTCCACTGTTAGCTTCTCTCTTTGCTTTGTCGTTTGCTTCAAATTTCTACTTACCCAACGTGGTAGCTGCTCCTCGTCATCCGTTGCTTTCTTCTCTAATCTCTTTTTCTCCGCTTCCTCGCGTTTTTTATTGTACCAAGCCATGTACTTTGATTGCGTTTTACTTATATCGACTTCGCCAGTTTTCGGAGGAATTGTAGCTTTCTTATCTGTCTTAAATTTTGATTTAAATACCTGCTGTTTTCGAGGATGCTGTTCTTCTTCCCTTTGTGGCGATCGCTTCTGCGATTCACTACTTTCTGTTTGCTTCACTGAATCATCATCGATAAATTTACGAGGTCGACGCTGAGAATAACTCGGCGTAGCTTTTTCTTTTGATTTATCAAGAACACGTTTTCTGTTCCCGGGTGAAGGCACTTTCATTCGTTCAGATTTCTTTGGTTTCTTTACGAAACGTTCAGAAGGTATAGTTTTCGTAATATATTTTTTCGAAGTTAATGATACATCACTTTCTTTACTTCTTATTTTGCCTATCTCAATGTCTTCAATTTTTTTAGTTTTATCCATTTCAATGGTTTCAGTTATTATTTTATCTTTTTTCAGATCTACTTGCTCAAATTTACTTGAAGGCGATCTAGTTTTACTTTTATCATCCTGTTTCACAGATTCGAACATTTTTTCGATCTTTTTACGAGGCGTAGCAATCTCGCTTTTAGATTCCGCGTCTTCCTTTATTGCGGGAATTTCATCATTAATATTTTCTTTTGGTATGTCATTTAATTCTTTAATACTTAGAGTCAAAGGAACTATATCTTGAATTGTTGTCAATAAATTTTTTATTTCCGATTTTATATCAGTTTCTGATTCTTCAATTTCGATTTTCGATTCAAAATCTTTATCTGTTATATCTTTATCGTTTCCTTCTTTTAAAAGAGACATAGGCGAAATTCTTTCGTCAGAAAAAGTCTTTTCAGATGTACCAGCGATTTCAATATCTTCTTTTAATTCACTCGTTGATTCAGTTGTGATCGAATCTTCTGTCTTCTCAAGCTCATCGAGCGATAAGTTGCTATCTGTATCCTCTTCTAGTTCGGTTTCCGTTCTTGCGTCTTCTCCATCTCTGAAGTTTCTTACATCAGACATTCCTTCTATTTCAATGCTTTCTTGCTGCTGCCATTTTTGTCGATGACGCGGAGTATCATAGGGTCTCGTGGTCAGCGTTGTTTTCCTAGAAACATCACTGGATGAGTCGCTCTCCTCCGAAACATCAAGTGTATCATCAATAAAGCTGCTAAAAATTGGAACGCTTACGTCTGCTTGCTGCTCTCCTTTGTCTTGTGGCTCTGCGACTGCTGTGCTCTTAGAAATTATTACAAAACTCTCCACCATATCTGGTTCACTGACAGTTGACTGTTGTAGATTCGAATCCTCCTTCGGCAACTCGATAGAAGATTCCTTATCAAGTACTTCAAAAGAAGTACTTGATAAAATAGTAAAAGCTTCTTCGTCAGATCTTTCTTTTCCTGCAGATACTTTTTCTGCTGCTTCTTCATCTGCTGCTTCTTCTTGGAACAGTGATTCTTCTTTCTCTTTTGTATGCTCAACTTGTAATTGTTCTTTAATAACTTCTTTTTTGGAAGTAGTGATGTCCGATAAAGATGTGAGAAGTTTATCTTCATCAAATTCCTCTTCTTTTGTTTTGTGGCTGTCAGATAGTCTTTCAGGAGATATGTGCGATTCTTTCTTAATTTCATGGCTTTCAATTTCTATCTTTGTAGTAAGATCATCGCTTAGATGCTGCAATTCATCTTTATCAGTAGTTTCCTTTACAATATCTAATACTTCGGTGAGCTCAGATCGAATTGAAGCGTGATCTGATTTTGACGCTTCGTCACTATTTGACGTTTCATCAATGTATAATAATGTATCATCATCGATTGCAAATGCTCTCTGAAAACCATTTAAATTTTTAATATCATCTGTAAAAGGTCGACTAGTATCGAACGATTCTTCAGATGCTGTAGTGTGTATTGTTGATTCTTCTTTTTTCTCTACATCAGATTCCTGAATTTCATATTCTTTTGGTCTCTCTACGTCATTTTTAATTTCACGTAACAAGTCCTCTTCGTTTTCTCTCTGCATTAATTCTTCCATCTTTTGTCCGTTATCTATTGCATCTTTTGTTGAAGAAATTTCCTCTTCAACATGTTTCTCTGATTCAAGACTTAATTCTTCTTTTTGATCACTTTCAGTTTTATATAATTCTTCAGTTTTATCTGTTTCGCTTGAATATAATGACGTATATCCGTTTTTATGTTCTTCTTCTTTTTCTTCTTCTATATACTCTGTTCCATCAATTGATTTGGTCAAACTTTCTATATGTTTTTCCAATGCAATCGCTTTTTCACTCACAATCTCTTCAACAGCTTTCGATCTCTGTATTTCATGTAATTCTTTTTCTGGTATAACTTCCTCTTTTTCTGACATTTCCTGTTCGGTTTCATAGGAAGATTCTTCTGCTATTTCTTTATGCTTTCCAGACATATAAGCTATTCTTCTTTCAACAGCTCTTTTCTCACTGTAAAATGGCACTTTCTCTGTTTCTTCTAACGCTTTTGTGATAAGAGAATCCGAAGGCATTATTCTCTTGCTACTATCTTTCAATTCTCTCTTAGAGACTTCAAATAATTCAGATTGTTCTTTGCTTGGGATGTCTAATATTGTCTCACTTTTGTGTTGCGTATCTTCCACATTTTGAACAATTGCGAGATCTTCAATAGTTTCCTTTAACGTCGAATATTCTTTGTCAAAATCGTGATACACATTTTCTTTATTGCTACTGAAAACTTTACTTTCAACCGTAGCTTGCATTTGATGTTTTAGCTTTTTTGTTTGTGGTTCTATTACGAAGTCGTCAGAAAATTGTTGTATTATTTCGATATCTTCTTTACCATTTACAACGTCTTCTTTATCTATGTTTCTGTTCATTATTGGAAGAAACACGCTTGGCTGATCGATGTCTCTTCTCTGCGGTTCTGGCACGAAGTCATCAGAGAATTTCTCGCTTACGTGTAGTTTCTGTTTTGATTTTTGTTGATCCGCGTGATTCGATGGAATTTCTGAAGACTCCGTGCTTTTGTCGAAATCGCGACTCATGAACGAATCCTTTTTACTATTCATATGATCGGAACTTGTACTCGTGCTTAGTTCCTCCGAGATATGTTTCTTACGACCAATCGCTGCTAACTTTTGCATACGCGACGTTATTTTATCAGTCTTCGGCCTGCCGCTTTCTTTACTCGCGGCTTTTCTGCGCTTCTCGAGCTCTCGATCCTGTTGTATGATTTGCTTCTTGCGTTCTTTACGTTCAAGTGTTTGCCTCTTCACTTTCGTATGGCTACTTGTTTGTTTGTGTTTCGCAGCTTCTTGAGAAGTTAATTTTGATTTCTTCGTTTTTTCAAACGCATCCTCGTTTTCGGAACTACCGGCACTCATAATCTGCGGTTGCTGATACTTAAATTTTTCTTTCTTCGTCTCTTTCGATGTACTTGGAGAAACCTCAAACCGTTTGTGCTTCTTGGAGTCCTCTGTTTTCTTCGATGTACTACCTGAATCTTTCTTGGAGTCTTGCGAGGTTTTCGATTTATCCTGACTTGTACTTTCAGACCCAGTGGTCTGCTGTACTTTTTTATCAGCGAGTTTACTTAGTTTCTTCGTCAGCATCGTGATCTCTTTTTCTAAAACTCGAAAACTGGGTTTTATCACGGATTCTACCTTCTTTTGCTTCTTTATTCTACTTTCTTTCCTGGTACTTGTCTTTTCCATCGTTTCGCGAATATATTTACCATTATCGATATTTATTTCCGGAGAAGACAAGCTCTTCACTCTTTTCTCGTCAGAAGATTTATCATGTTGCTTATCTGCTTCCGTCGATGAAGAGGAACCATTTTTCTCGCCTAGTATTTTGTATCCAATACTGCTCTCTTCGGTGTACTGTTGACGAGTTTTTGACTTTCTTGCTTTCTCGCGACAAGTACTTCCGTTCTCGTCGAGAGAATCTGAGATTTCCCGCAACACTTCAGGCTCCAAGGATACCTTTCGTCCCTCCTTCACTGCTTGTACTTTCTTTCTCAGAATGTTCAGTCGTTTGTCAAAACATGGGCCTTCCTCTTCTTTGATAGGCGTTTTCATCCATAAAGTTCGCGTTCTCAATTCGCTTTCTCCGTGGCGTTTCTTTATCCTTTTTCGATTTCGGATATCCTCGTCGGACTCGTCATTGTCACTTCTACTTCGGACGTGTCGATCCGTTTGTGTCGCAGCGGCTCTGTCAGTCTGCGTCCCGATTGCCACTTGTCCGGGGAGACTTTGAGTCTCTAAGTAACTTGCGGCATCCATCATTACGCCACCAGCATGTCTAGATTCCCTCTCCAGTAGTATTCTTGTCAATAAAGCGTTTTGCCTCGCCAGTTCCATATCGTGAAACGTGTATGACTGCATCGTAGTGGATTGCGTTTGGTCTTTGACGATTGACGGTTTATCTTTGGGCGATATCCCGGGTACATTTGTTGAGATCTCTTGATGACGAACGTCCCGCATTTGCGACTCCGCATCTATGTTTTGCGTCGCGTATTTATCGTCCATCGCTAGCTTTTGCGCACTAGATTCTAATTCTTCCGCGCGTCGACGTCTAACGTCCAATTCTTCCGGTAGGAGAAGAATTTCCTGCTTGTGTTGATATAAATTTCTCGAACGTTGATGAGAGTCGATGGTGCGCACTACCTCGGGTTCTTGTATAGGTAGTTCATGCCGTGCTTTTTGATCCTGCATGAATCGCTGCAGAAGTACATCCTTGCCATCCACTATAAAAGTTGGATAATGACGATGTTGACTTCTATCCTCCACTTCTCCGCGTGTTACTAATTGCAACACCTCTGCGTTACCCTCGCGATAAAAATGTTGCTCTCTTATTGCTGTCTCATTACTTAACTCAGGATCGACGTATCTGTAATAAAAAATAATATGGAATATATTCATATATCATCTTTTATTCTGGAGAAATTTTATTGCAATATCTTTTAAATTTTTATTTTTTATTAAATATGTAAATATGTAAAAAATTTCTGGGTAAAAGTATCGATTAAGAGACCAAGCCTCTCCAATGACCTTCACCTTGACATCCCCTAATCGATACTTTTATCAATTTCTGTTCCAAAATAGAAAATAATTATAAAGTAGACATAATATTTTAACGAAAATTAATTTTTTGAGATTGAATTTGAGTTTTTGGTGATAAAAGTAAATACTTTAATAAACTAAATTGAAATAATAAAAGTCTATTATTATTACATGATAATGTACGTTCTATTTACCTTTGTCTATAAGCTTGACGCTGAATATCCGAACCACGTTCGATTTCGTGTCGTTGCAAAGAATCTGCTTCCGTAGCATCGTAATCTCTTTCTCTGAGCTCTCGAGCCTTCCTCTCGTACGTATCATCTTGTACGTATATTCTTTCTTGCTCTTCGAATCTTCTCCTCGAGAGATCATAGGTTGGGCCGTCACGTAGCCTTAATGATTCCACATTTGCTTGGTCGATTGGACGACGCTCCGATATGTACACAACGTCACCAGGAAGCGATGCTAAGCCATCGTTCTTTGTATTTTGACGATTGAATTGCCAGTTTCTTCGAGTTGGATCTGCGCTCCAAGCTTGTTTTCTTCCGTTTGATGTAATTACTATTTGATATATTGATTTTGTTAATAAGTCACAAATTTTCTTTATATAGAGATAATTTTCTAAATTTTATAGAATACAATAAAACTGAATGTGATTATAATATTTACAAAAAATTATTTTGAGGGAATTCTCTATCTGAACGCTATCTTGAAAATGAAATGAAGTTGATAAAGAATAGTTACTGTCAATTGCAGGTTTCCGATGAAGATGTCGTTTCGGTCGACCATCGGATCGAGCAATAAGCGTTTCCGATGAATGAATTCTACGTTTTCTAGGTGCCATGTAAAATGGGCAACCTGGACATATACAACAGATGATGAGCGCCGCTATGGCCAACAACATTAACAGACCCAGAATAATCAGTAACCACAATAGTAGCTTATTCTCCGCTTTGTACACAGTCTGAAAAAGAACCCTGATTTTTCATTTTTCTAAAATAGAAAATTATCAAATTGAAATAAAAGAAAAATATAATTTATAAAAATGCTATTTATTAAAACTTAAAAGATAATCTGCAAGATAATCTTTTTATATTATATAAATAACTTGCAATAACTTGCAAGATAATCTGATCCTTGAAATGAATAAAATAATAACATAACATTTATAAACAATTTATTGCTCATATAGAAAGTTAAAAAAATATTTTTTAATATATCTAAAACTATTTAAAAGTAATTAATAATTAAACTGATTAAAAAATAAATTAATAAGGAATACAATTTTTTATGAAAAGTGCATCAAGTATAATTTTGAATATAAACTGACGTGTTACGTGATGAAGTTAACGAATGTGGGCAATTAGCGTTTACTCACTACTTCGTCGTCACCGATGATCGTTTTGTTTACATAGGTCTCCGTACCGTCTCCCCCATTGTGAATTACTCCATCGATTGGAAGTTTCGTGGTAGACTCGTAGTCTGTCATAGACTCATTGGTGGTACCTACGCCATTGATGATGCCCACTCCATTCGCGGCTAATATGTTACGAATTTTTTCCACGTCAACCAGAGGGGTGCCGATTTCGGTTTGTTCGACGCGGGCTACGATGATCGTTCTATCAGCAGAAGAAAATACAAATTAATATGAAAGCTTTGTGATTGATTAACAGTTGAAATATTAATTTAAATTTTTCTAACTTTCATTGTCGATTTGAAAGAAATAATTCGCAAATAATTGAAAATTGTTTTTTAGTGTTTAAACATATATTTTTTTAATAAAAAAAAACCGATAAATTTCGCTAATTCTATCAACCTTTTTTCTCCCGCTGGGACAGGACTACTTGTTACGGTTTTATTATTTGATACATAAGGACGTGTCTCTAGTACGGTAATTCGTCCACCAGTAATAGTGGCTAATGTTTCCGTAGTTGTCGTTAAATTTGGATGATCTCCCGAAATCACAAACATCATTATGCGAGCTTCCATGGCAGTGCCTCTAACGATGAAGATCTCAGTCTCACTTGCGAGATGAGGTACACCTAGAATATTGCATTAATGAAGAAAAGAGAATAGTAAAAATTATTTTTTAAATTTTCTACAAAACTTTCAATTTTTGTTATTTATTTCGCCAAGAACTACATTTATTATATGAATATTTACCAAGATCATATGCCCTGGCAGTTAAAGTATATAAAATATCAGTTTCCGCTCGTTTTCTTCGATACTCTTTTATCTCTCCAATTTGATGTTTCAATTCGATTTCATTCGGAACGCTTTCCGTTGAATTTGTCATATTCAGAAATACTGTTGTTTTTTTTATAGTCTCTTGTATTATGTGTTTTGGTTGAAGACTTTGTGTTTTTTTATGTAATTTTTTTGAAAAATTGTCGTAATTACTTTGCTTCTTTCGCCTGAATTTCGTGACGGGTGACAGTAACGTCAGTTCTCCGGTAATCTCATTCAAATAAAATTTATTTTCATAATTTCCGTGAATCAGTTCATAACGAATTTCATTGTTTGGCGGTTCGGCATCAGCATCGGTGGCCTGAATTAAAATTTTTTTTTTTTTTTCATAGAAATATCGAATATATTTATTGAAAATCTTCTTACAAATGGAAATCAATTAAAATAGAATTATAAAAAATTTCAAAATTACCTTGATAATAGCAGGTGTTGAAAAATTTGTCAAATCGGAATTTAATGTAAATTCGTAGGCATTTTTCTCGAAAATTGGCGCATTGTCATTTACATCCAGTAAGTTTACTATCAAAGGTACTTCACCCGTGTTACCTTTACCGTTTTCGTCACGTGCAATTACAGTTAATTGTAGCTGCGCTGCCATTTCACGATCTAAAGACGATCCCATCGCAACCGTGATTAATCCCGTATCAGGATCTATTGCAAAAGCATCACTTCCTTCTCCTATTATGCCTGTATATCGAATACTGCCAAAAAGTCCGGTATCTTTGTCGGTTGCATGCACCTATCAGTAAAATTATAATTTTTTTTCGAAATAATATAAATTGTTAAATATGTAATTATATAAACCAAAAATAGTAAAGTTGAGTTTAGAAATTTATTTTTATTATGTTTATTTGAAACAAGCATTAATTATATGTTACCTGAATCACCCGTGTTCCAGCGGTGACATTTTCGGATAATGTAACTTCATAAGATTCTTCGTCAAAGACGGGCGGATTATCATTAACATCTTGTATAAATATTACGACTGTTGCTGATGCTGATAGATTTGTTGCTGGACCAACTTCTTGAGCAATAATCTGTATCACACATAAAGATATATATGTGTCTGAATTAAGCATTTACTTTGAACTTAGACAAGATTTATTTATTGAAATTAATTATGCTTATTTCAGTTACTTCTACATAAAAATAATATAATACAAGTTAAACGACAAAATTGAATTATTTCATTTATTATCTTTGTATTAGGAATACCTTGAAAGATATTTTATCAATTTTACTTATTTAGACATACCTTAAAAGATAAACTTTCATGCATCTCGTAATCGATGAGTGTATTGTCTCGCACCATGAGAATAAAATTTGCTGTTCTTTCAGCAACAGTTGGATTTATTTCGAAAGTACCATTATTATTCTGTAGTTTTAACGCGAAAACACCAGCTTTACCGATATCTTCATCATGGACTCTAGTCGAATATTGTTCGGGGAACATTATCACAGAACCTGGGTCCAAATTCTCTGGTATCGATGTAACGTAGCTGCACAAATAAAATATATTAATTGTAAGTATAAATAAATATTATAAACGTAACGATTCAATATATTATCAAGAAATTGCATTATTTATTACAAACAATATAACGCAAATACTAGAAAATTAAAAAAGCGCAATGACATTAATAACTTGTAAAGTATATTAAAGCAACGGTATTAAAAGTCATGATATTTTATAAATCATAGTTTAAGTAATCACGAAAAGACATTGCCTTGACTCTTAGGTGCTTAAAATGATCGGGTACCAACTTATCATTCTCAAAATATGGCGGGCTATTGCCTGGTTCTCCAAGAAGAAAACCGACATCGACAACCGTTGCCTGAGCTGGCGGCTCGTCCTTAGATCTTCGTATTTCCTCGGCGACAACAGTGAGCACGACCGGTGCACCAACGTGAGTAATTTGCGTGAGTTCCTCTAAAGGCTTCGCGAGAACAATCTCACCTAAACATCGCAAGTAATTTATATTTGTGTAATTTATGATGTTGAATAATCAACCAATTTTTTATTCAACTAATTATCTTTAATATATACTGATAACATGTATTAACTCATTAGCTGCCACCATCCCCATTTGGAACTTTTTCAAAAATATCAAATATTTTCATAACAAAACATAATTTGAATATAATTATACTGTTACACAAAAATTTCAAAAAAAAAATTTGACAGTTAATGGGTTAATGATTATGAAAAATATTTGTTGAAAAATGGTTGTTATTATTCGATATCAAATTATACACATTATTATTACTTCTATTTACTCACCAACATTCTATACATTTCTTAAAATTTCTCTTAAAATTAGTATTTTGCGCAACATTTATTTATCACATTTCACATATATCTCACGTATCGTATAACGTTAGTATACAATTTCTCATTTCTGCACGCGCGCGACTTCTATGTTGGATTTCGTTATTTTTTGGAGAACCACTGTAATGATGTTATAATATATAGATTATTTTTAATATGAATAAAACATCTCGAAGATAATGGACGCGAATTCTCTTATCCTTGTTACTTCTCCGTCTCGCCTCGTATCGTACACGCACGCTGACCGGCAATAATTTTACATAATGTACCCGCGGAATCGACTTAAGAAATCGTTCGCAGCGACGGATGAATGTGTATACCACTGGATGTACGTAGAACCCGCACACGCAAGGAGTCGTAGTACGTATCGCATGCTCCTTGCCACGGAATGATAAGCATCGCAGGTTGAAAAGCAGAGAGTGACCCCTGAGAACGATCGATACTTGGCCGTAGACTGTCCAGACTTATTCCGACCACCTTTAGCTCCTTCTGTTTACTTCTCGCCAATTTTTCGCGTTCTTATCTGGCTTACTTGGATTTCTACGAAAAATCTAATATTCCGCGAAACGATAGTAGTAAGAAAAGTTGCCAGCATAATCTTTCATTCGTGCATAACGTAGTTTTTATTTAAAAAAAAAATCTTAATTTTATAAAAAAAAATAAAATTCTGTTTATTTGTCAAAATTCTGTTATTCTGTCGATTCTTAATGAAAATATTTAAATATTTTGCTTTTGTACGTCATTATTTATCAATTTAGAATACATTTCGAATCGATAACATTTTTTTTATGAATTTTATTAAAGTTTTACGAGATTTTTGTCTAACAATAAGATTTTTATGTAAAAAATGAGTCATGTGAGTCAGTGAATACAAGAATTCATGTGATTTCTTCCGCGGACTTTACGCGGAAAGTAGAACAAATTACTTCGCTATCAAGAAATAAAAGATCGACATCGGTGGAACGGTAGCGAACAAATTTCCCTGCTTAATCATTGTCCGGCATTTTTCGCGGAATGAGGTCAGTCTTTGTATACCAAAGAGGCATATATGAATCAGCACCGTTACTTCTTTCTGTCATCGAGGTTGTCAGGTGGAAAAGACGCGAGACGTGCGATAGATCGAGGAATTAACGATGACTCAACTCGTCGAGTAAATTAATTACAATACTAATTTGCATCTGCACGATAGAAGAAGTCCTTTAATCTTTGAACACGTTCGACTCGAATAGCATAATTGGAACGCACGCAACCAAGGATTCAGGATAAAATGTAGTACAACGATGATGAGAAACTACTTTCTCCCAATTCTCTTAACTTTTCGTCGAAGATATTGAAAATTCAACAATTTCTCACCGGTTGTTTCCGAAATGTTGAAAAATGGTATGAAAGGATTGCCTTCGGACACCAGACCGTATGTGATTTCACGCGGTACTCCTTTATCTCCATCTTCCGCGTGAACTCGTAATATTACATCCCCCTGGAACAAACGATTTAGAAAAGTTATTGTGATTAAATAATAATAATATCAATAATGATACGGAAAAAGCATATCATTTTTATTTATGTAAGATAAAACAGAACACTCAAATATATCTTTCTCTATATGAACAATTAAATTAAAATAAATCAAGCAAGAGTTGAAAAGTGATATATTTAACTTACGATTTGTACAGAATTATTAAGCTTGGTTAAAGGAGGTGCTAGGGTAAAAATTGGCGGCACGTCCTGTACGTCTTGCACTATAACGACGACATTCAGTCCCGCGATGTTCCTAGTGTCTTTTCCGGGTTCCGTATAAGGATCCTTGGAAATATGATATTCTATCGGTGACGTACACACTTACGAGCGTATAATAACATTGTATGCTTATTCGTAGGACAATTATGCTTACCGTCGCGTAAATGGTGAGGGTGTACATCGATTGCGTCTCAAAGTCCAACTCGCCGATTAGCGTAATGACTCCCCGCGTTTGCGTAGGTGTTTGTCGTTGCCGAATAGTGAAAAGTTCTTTCGGTTGCTAAAACGACGTTGTATCTTTATGTTTCTTCTTAATTTATATTATATAAATACAAAATAACCATTAAATATATACCCATAATTCGATATAAACTGGCTTGCCGCTCCAAGAGTTCGCTCGTACGAGAAGATAATCTAGTTCTCTGCCTGGTTTAGCATCCTGTAATACGTTTGCATTAATTTTTAATGTTGCTCGTTGCAATAATAATAGATTTTATACTTATGTAGATATGTTATACCGATGATTAATGATCACGTGCAAAAATTCGTAGAGTTACACTTATAAAGTCGGAGTAATTACGCACTAATTAACGTTGTTAGAAGAGCCATTAATAATTACACACCTCGGGTACCATTATCAGGGAAGGAATGTGAGGAAATATTTTATCACGCGAGGTCGTGGCGTTCGTTGCGGAAATGGTAGCCTGCATCGAATTCGAGTCTCCCTTAGTATCCCGAACCCTGACGGCGAAATCGTGAAGGCGTCCCGGCATAAGGCGTTTCGTTAAAATTACATTAGCCTGACAGACTTTGTTGTACAATGTGCACGGCAAGTTGTCGATTCTTACAACGGGTGTAATTGTTGCTGCAAGTAAAATATAGAAGTCATTTTTTTAATTCCTGATCGAATTTTAATAGCAATTAAGATTTTTCACTATTCTTCTTTCTTTTTTTCTTTTTAATTACCGGTTATTTCGAACACGAGAGGAAAGTCGGCATCCTGATCGGTGGCGCGTAATCGAAAAATGACGGAATCGACTTCGGCATCAGCTGGAACCAACACCAATCCCATATCCGTAGATGTGTCGAAACGTGGTCGTGCACTTTTGCTCCAACCGCAAACGAGCCCCAAATAAACCCACGCTTTAAACCATGCTCCTACGAAGAGCATTCTAAAAGAAGATAATATTTTTTCTTATGCCATATATAAAGCGTTGAACATAAGACATTCAAAAGTAGAGGGCATCGAACCTATAATTTTTTAAGTCCTTGTTAAATATAATGCAAGTAACAGTAAATCGGTAATGCTATATATCTATAATCTACGTGTAATCGACATTAATAGTGAAAAGATGGTAAATTTTGATACGATGGTAGATATCGATTTTATGATCATGGAATGAGGTCGTGAGTATTCATTGTCGCGTCTCAAAACAGTATATTAAGTGTTCTTGTTTTTGATTCATATTATAAAGTATAATATTATCGATATAATCGTATAATGAATGGAATCTTAATTTCCTAATGGAATTTTATTTTTTTAATAATATTGTAATTATATACATCCAGTCATAATATAGTTAATTTAAATTTTGATAAACTTTTTTACTTAAATTGAATAAAATATGTATAATACAATTAAATAAAAATATTTGTCAATATGTTAAAACTCACATATTTAAATATATTATAAAAACATGTATTATTTAAATATAAGTAAATATGAAATATTTATATTAGGTTGGGGAAAAAATTTCTTCGTATTTTTTAATTCGAAATTGTATATACAATATCTTCGTCAAAAATCAACAAAATTTAAATTTAAAAAAGGATTTAAAACTTGAAATCTTTACTTTCGAAAAGTTACTATATATTTTTTGAGTTTCTGTGAGTTTAGTAATTTTTACATTTATAAAATTACGAGCTGAAAAAGATGAAAAATTTTTTTTTTACTTTGAGGGTTTCTCACGTGCCCACAAAAAATTTACGAAAATTTTCGACTACCTATCATGAAAGCTTGAAGCTTTCGAGTTATTCATGAATTAAGTAAAGGAGCATTCTGACTTCGATTGTTCATAATTTCGATAAAAATCAACATACTGCAATTACAAAACAAATTCTTAAAACTGAAACTTTATTTAGCGAATGATATAACTGTAACGAAAATTTCGCAACAAATGAAAAACTTTTGCAACAAAATTTTTTTCTCGATCTAATATATAAAATGTAAAATATTTATATATTTATAAGTGTATATTTATAATGAAATGTTAATGAAAAATTATTTTACTAATTATTATATAATATTATCTATAATAAGTAAATATTATAATAAAATAATTATAGTAAAACGTTCATATTAAATTTACATTAACTTTGTAGTAACATATTTTTATTTATTTTACAACATTATATTTTCTATTACTTTTTATATAGTATTTTACAAATCTTTTATATAGTATTTTATTGTTATCCTCAATAAGATTTTTTTCATCAGTAATTTTTTTGTATGTCAGTAGTATAACATGCGATTGTTAAAGTGAATGCAGAAATGTGGGTCATCAGTCGTACACAACAGAACTAATATATTGTTATGTCCAGTACATCCGTGGCACAGAAACTTTATGGTGACATATTTTACCGCCTATCAGTTGTATTTTTTCTCCGACCTCAGGCTTACAAAATATATAACAGTAATATAATGTTTTTTATGCGTAGGATGACTCAAGATATGTAATAAAATTTGAAAATGCATTTTTTTAAATCATTGTTTTTTAAAAAATATTTCTAGATTTTTTTATATATAATTTTTTAATGCATCAATTATATTTTTGTTTCGAGAGATAAGAAAAACAGAACAGAAAAAAAAATTACTGGAAAAATAAAAGGAACTAGAGCATGACTAGTGTATTGCTTCAGTAGTGTACGTGATACTACTGAATGAACATTTAACATATAGATAAACCTATCAAATTATTTGATATCGCTGATTGATTATTTATCTTTTTACGTTTTTAATTTCACAAAAATATGTATCTATATTTGAGATCTTCCAAAATACTTGATAATCGTATATTTTTCTTTTGATTTTGTTGTCTATGTATATTACATTTTAATTATTGAAGTATTTCTGTACATTTAAAAGAAATGCGATCATAGTACGTGTATGCATATATAGAATTTATTATATAGCTGTAATTACCGCTATTTAAATTGTTTTTTCTCATACAATATGCATTTAGTATTTCTATCTGGAAACATCCTTCGTCAATGACTCATGCCTTGACATTGCATAAATATTCTAGGTGAACGTAAGACAATAGAATATTTAGCATCGATTTCCTACGTAGATCTATAATGAGTCTTGTTTGTGTAAGGATGAAATGGACTTTAACCCATCGCGCATACCGTCTTGCTGTATATTTTTACCGGTCAGTGTCCACGCTAGAACGATCGATAGGCTTTTCTTTTTTCACAACATGTGCCAGCATTGCTGGATACTTAGAATCGATATCCGTGGACGAGATTGAAAATCCACGTGAACCTTTAAGCCTTTGAGTTTATAAATATATAATAAATAAATGCATGCTTGATATATATATTGTACGCCGCGAAGTTTCAGTGCACGTGAGGGATGTCGATATGTCTTGTCGATTGCATCGACATTTCGTTATACATATACAATATAACGATATCTCTATCACAAATTAATAAAGAAGTCATTAACCTTCTACTTCTCTTGTATCTTCTGCGAAATTCTATTAGAAGAAAAATTACTTTTAAAATAGTATTGTAATTAATTTTAAAATAGTATTGTAAGATAATACACATTTAAAGGAGAATAGTAAAGAAAAAAAAGTCAATAACTATATTGCATTAAATATTTTTTTAAATATGGAGTTTACAAATGATTTTTTGTTTCATATTAAAAATTGAGAAATGTTCTTTATTGATTAATGATTTTTTCTGCGACTGAGAAATAAAAAATGTTATTATTATGTTTTGTATTGCTTTGAAGTTCAACACTATGATTATAAAATTTGTGCTATGAGAATTGCATCGTTATTAGTTTGCAAAACAATTTCGCGGAAGAGAAAATTTATAATATTATTTATAAATAATATTATTATCATGTAATTTAAAAGCGTAATTCAATATCAGTAAAAAAACTGTTTGAAAAGCTGCATAGACTTACCTGAGAATACAGATAATCACGAGATCGTCGAACAGTTCATGTTTACGCGAATACTTATCGATCACAGATCAAATAGTTTCTTCGGCAGTGACACACTTGTTTTCGAAACGAAAAAATTCGTAATTCTTATTTTTTTCATAAACAATTTTCGAGAATAAGTTAACTTTCGTTTCGACATTTTTAGCATTGTGTTTTCCATCGTTCGCTTCAATGTCATATAATTATTTTCGCGCATAGGTTTCGAATTATCATACGTTCATTATTTTGTTCCAAAAATCATACTTGTAAGAAATTAGTGAAATAAACAGCGAACAATCAGATTTGTGATCCAGAGACAGCATTCTCGAGGATCGCGTGGAAGCACACTTCACGCGGCCGCGTACTCCGCGCGTGTGAAAGGGGTTGTACTGTTCAACCCCCACGTTCATGCGGTTGTACGAGTCACGTGTACGTCACGTTCGACAATCATCCCCTCCATCATGATATCAAAGGTGTACTTAACTATTAGTAACTGTTAACGGGCTTTTGAATGTTGGAATTGTCCAAATTGATCAAATGAGATACACATAATTATAATACATGAATGATAACTATTACTTTTTTCTATTTTTTGTGTTTACATAAAGTAATATCATCAAGTAATACAGATATATTATCTAAAGAGATAAATGTCATATTACTGGCATATAAATATCATAAAATTCTAAATTGAAGCAGACATTTTCAATAACATGTTTAATGACATTTTTCTTGTAATATGTAGATCTTATTTAAAGTATGATGAAGTTTAATATATCTGGTTATTCTTTGAATTTTAATTTCTTTAAATTTTTTAAAGATAAATTAGACAGCTCACACTTAATCCTTTAATTATTTTCGAAATATTATAGAATAAAAAAAAAAATATTATATTTTTGCCAAAACTTTACTTTTAAATATAACTTAAAAAATAATCTTTGATTACACTCAGTGTCTCGATAAATCAGACAGTAGAAGTTAATCGCGACCCTCTAAAGGTTTTTTTACTGTGGGTTTGCGTGTTTATTGGAAAAGGAATATTGATAAACATCTGAAATCTAATCTTTAAGGGTCACAATTGTGAATTTTAGTGCGCACCTTTTCACTAATTTAAACAATAATGAGAAAATGTCATGATAACATACTAATTGTAAATTTTTAAACTAGAATACTTTGAACGTTTATAAAACTTATTTATATCTTATATCTTATTATTGCAAATATTTATTGTCAACTTTTATTTACCAATTATAAATAAAAAAAAAACATGAATTGTGTGAACAAGTGTATTAGTTTTTATAAAACATTTTTGCATTTTAATAGTATTATTGTCGGACGATAAAACTTTTCACCGTGGTACGGTGGAATGTACGCCATATAATAGCGAATGTAATATGGAAAGGCCAAAGGACGCCATAACGCTTTAAAGAGGCTTGTACCTAGGTGATCGACCACTGACCAGTCGGTTATATAGCTGCTTTAGATTAGCATGAGGTTGCACGCAACCCTGACGTTCAGGAAGACGATAAGAGAATAGGTAACCGTTTCCTCTGCTACCTAACTTTTCAACCAGTGACCTGCTATTCTGTGCGTATAAAACTTATAATCTCGATCGCAGTTCGGATTTTTTAATTATTTGGTCATATATGTACGTCAGCTATTCGACTACTTAGATGTCGCAAGAATAATTAACGCGATTAACTATTAGTACATAGCTTCACATTCTTCTCTCTAAACAGAACAGAATTTCGTTTAGGAAATAAGAAAACAGAATTTATTGAAAAAAATTTATTTGTCTATAAAAAATACGAAGGTGTATAAAAGTTTGTTGTACGATAAATCGTTGTGCAAGTAGTCAACGTTGACTAATATTATAAATTAAATCGTTCAAAATACTCAGCACTCATAATATAAAATATCTTGTATCAACACATACATATCAATTCATTCATAAAAGGCATATGAATTATGAATTAAATATACATGTTACAATAAATAATTTGAGAAAATCTTGTATTTAAAATTACAATAGTCGATGACGAGTCGTTCTATTTTTGTGCAATGTTATTATTTACAAAGTAATCCTTGGTTTTATTGTACCATACATCTAAAGAATAATCAGTGGCATAGCATGAATCACGTGTGATCTCAAAACTTATTGATTTGCTATAATTCCGTTGTTTCGATTTTTTTTCCTAAAGGATTGACGATTGTATTTTGTCCTGAGTAAATCGGTGAATTTCTGTCAAAATTATTTTGAATGTTGATACTCTCCACGCTGTAATAGCAAAAATATATATATGTAGATTATGTGCCATTCATTTTGTACACATTAGACGTAATGATATCGTATTGTAAATTTAAAATATTTGAAATTTAAAATACACAATATTGATGAGTAGAATTTTTTCCATAATGTATATGTATATAAAAAAATGGAAAAAATTCAATCTTCGTAATCATGTCATTAATATGTCCAATTACATTTGTTTTAATCAGAAATAAGTGGCAAAATATTACAAAAGTAGCTTCATACCTAGAAATAGTTGAAATTCTTGGTTCTATGTAATATGGTTTATCCTCAGATCTTTGGTTTGTATTGGCTTCATTCATCATCTCTTCGTTATTAAGCGCATTCTCGTCGAGAGAATCTCTTTCGGACGTATGGCTGAACGACTCGTCGTTCTTGAACCACTCGTTTTCATAAGCGTGCATCCATATAGGATTCGATCCTTCGACGCTGTGTTTATTAGTATTCGGGACGCGACCAGGACTTCTGATAAATTCGGAGTCTGATACACCTTTGGAATTGATAATAAATTAAACTGATTTTATTATAATATTGGAAACAATGTTGTGATAAAAATGATTAAAATTATTTCCTTGCAAAAAAATATTTAATTATCGAAAGTGTGTCTTTTAATAAATTCTAAATTTCATAAATTCTAAAACTTTCGATGGGAAAAAAATCATTATCAATTATATTGAAATTCTAAAAGTAAAGCATTAATGAGTGGACAATAGCCAAAGAAAGAGAAAGGAGTTGAAGAGAAACTGGTAAACATAGTTATAATATTTGCATTTCAAGTTACCGAATGGTGATGCGTTCGCCGCTTTCAATTGCCTTCGAAAAGAAGCCCTTTGAGACAAACATAAAGCGACACACAGAATCAGTAGAGCTCCTAGAAATAGGGTCAACGTGAGAAGCCAGAAAGTCGTTCCTGCTTGTTCATACTGTATAATCGGTTCGGGCTTTGCTGGCTGCGTATCGAGGACGTTGAACTCCTTGAATAGATTATCGAGTTTCTCGATGTTCCTGTCGACTAACTCGAGAACCTCGGATACTTCGAGAATCGAATTGTCCCGACGATTTACAAGGTGTAAATATAAATCCGTTTTCGTTCTATCTACGGAACCATCTTGATTTTCATGCACTTTATATTCATCAACGTTAATTATAGCGCTAGTGACGTTACCTAGAATTCTGTGAATGGAAAATTTAGATGTGTTAGCTAAAGTAGTTTTTAGATCTTACTTGAAGTGAGAATAGATGCCTTTAAACTCTCTACAAAATTTGAAAAATTTAAATTTAATTTTTGAAACATAATCAGAAATATTTTACTCTGTCATATTTTGCATAAGATCTACGTATATATTACAATAGTACAATATCATTAATAAACTATTAATTTTTGTTGAAATTATCTATTTTCTAAATAATTTTTCATTCAATATTTTTCTATTTTAATGAAAATTTATCATTTTTAGTTACATATTACGATGACGTGCAAAATATGTTACACTTACTCTCGGAAACTCTCAATTCGACTTCTGACTTCTGGCGGATGTTGACGGAGAACAAAACGAACCCTTTGATCCTCCCTTAATAAATAGATAAAAACTCTCGCAGTATCTTGCAAGCCATATGTATCGTTAACGAGTACCTGTATTTATACAATATTGTATACAAATAACGTTTTATATAGTTTATTGTTTTATATTAAATAAAATAAGATATAAAATTATAACAGAAAATAATTGAAAGTGCGATATTCTATATTTATTTATACAAGAATATATATCAATTTTATCAAAACGATTTATATTATTAAAATAAGTATACCATAAAATCAAAGTATCCCTTCATTCCTCGTTGAGGATCAAAATTCAGGCTCACTGCTCCATCGTCTTCATTTACTAGAAAAGGCTGCATTTGCATATCTTCGAAGCCTTCAGTAAGCGTCATGTGAATTTTGCCTACTTGATAATAACTGAGTATGGCATTGTTGCCAGCATCCGCATCAATTGCCTGTAATACACATTTACATAAATGCATTTAAAAAATATTAAGTTAAATTAAATACTAATTAATACTATTTTTTTAGAGAATAATACCTACTTTTATATACATAAATTGCGTGCCAAAGTCGGCTTCAGTAGTAACGCCACCCGTAAAAACATCTTTAATAAATTGGGGTGCGTTGTCATTAATGTCATCAACTTTTACGATAACTTGTAGTAGAGTAGCATCAGTTTTGTCAAACATTGTTTGATTTTCCGGCATGGTCTTGCAATCCTCCGTTGCTTTAATAAGCAATACGTGTTCTTCTTGCTGTTCTCTATCCAGCAATTTAGCAGTCTAAGCAATAAATAATATCAATTCTTCTCCAGTCATCAAGAGATGAAAAATACGAAAAATAAGAAAAAAAAAATTTAATAAGTGACTTACCCCAAGTTCGTGTTTATAAATATCCAAAACGAATAATCCACCGTTGTTTCCGCCAACTATGAAATAACAGACTTGAGTGGGAGGATCATCCAACTCGTCAACGTCATCATTATCAAATGTTTCTGGGAGTAACACCATCTCTGACCCTGGCGGCTGTTCCTCCGTGAAATTAACATTAAAAACGCTCACTGAAAACTGCGGCTCGAAATCGTTGATGTTCCGCACATAAATAATTAAATCGAGATCTGAACTTAAAGGCGTCGGGGTACCCAAATCGTATGCTTCGACACGTATCTATGTTAATTTTATTTGAAAAACATTTATAAAGTAATTAACAAGAAATATAATACAATTTAAATTTCACAATTATATACGTTTGCATACCTCATATAATTTTTGAGTCTCTCTATCGAGCGGTAATTTTAAGGATATTACGCCGGTTTTCTCATCGATACGAAAAGTCTTCCAGTGGCCCGCGAGATCCTGTTTTAAACGATAATGCACATCGCCATTTAATCCCGTATCGGCATCTTTCGCTTCAATTTGAATAATCGGACTTCCTATTGTTATGTTCTAAAATATTCGTTTTGTATTATTAATGTCGTTTCGCGTGTACATTAGAAATACAGCATTATGCAAATTAGTCAGAAACACGAACCTCTGGAACGCGGATGGTGGTGTTGTGCTGAGGACTGATGAATAAAGGAGGATTATCGTTGTAATCCGTGACGCAAATTTTTAAAATTCCTTTGTCCTTATTGGATGGTGTTCCCAGATCACGTGCTTCAACATTTAATGTATAATTTCCGAATTTTCCTCTTAATGATTGCGCAGCTTTTATTTTTGCCGTCCAATGATCGGTTTGTTCCAATAGAAATAAACCTGTTGACCAAAATTTTATTCAAAACTAATTATATTTAATATTTAAGAAAATACATCAATTGTAGCAGAATTTCATAAATTTCATAATATATACTATATACTTAATTGCATTATGTATGCTGATATCGAATATCGAATATATTATATTTAGGTAATATTTAAAAGTTAATTGCGCACCTAATTCATTGCCGGAAGTGATTCTAATTACAACGCGTCCATTCGGCGTAGTCGGGTCATCAGCGTCCTTCACTTTTATAACATAAATTAAATCTCGTATGTCATGAAATTCAGATATTGAGATGCAGTTTTGAGGTATATCCATTTTCGGAACATTGTCATTCACATCAATGACTGTAACTCTAAAACAATATGCTTCGTTTTACAATAATACTGTCTAAGTGACTTACAGTGTAAAATTCAATTTGAATTAAATTAGAATTATATTTATTATTAATAAGCCGAGAAATTATATTATTATTTTGAAATTTCGTAAACATACTGGATTTGCTTAAATGCGTTTCGAGACTCCCCCGCGGTATAACCAAATTGGTAATTATCCCACGCTTCTATGACCAAAACATAACTGTGTCTGATCTCCCAATCGAGAACATCAGCTACTGTCAGTGATCCCGTTTCTGAGTGAATAGCGAAAGTTCCCTATTTAAAATAACGATTGTAAATTAATAAATTAATAAAATACAACAATTATATAATTATTACATTACATTGTTTTGAAAGAACAATAAAATTAAATATTACTAAACTGCGCTGCAAAGTAAATATAGAATTGTAAAAAATGTCTATGTTTGTGTATTATTATGAAAATGCAAATTTTGTTGTTACGTTTCCTACCTGAGATGATATTCTGTCTAAAAGATAAGTGATTTTTCCATAATCTCCACTATCAGAATCTGCCGCCTGTATTACAGCAATTTCTGTGCCAATTTTTGAATTCTCCATAACAGTTACATTACTAATGTTCGAAACAAAATACGGATTATTATCGTTTTCATCCAAGACTTGAACGTATACTTCTGATAAACTCGATCTATAAAATTGAATATAATTTAACACCTTAACATATTTCAATAAAAAAAAATGCTAAAACGTTATTATTTATTTAATGTTGGCAAATTAATTAGTTATAAATTTTTGTTTTTAAAATTAAATATAATATAACGAGATGAAATGGGAATTGTCCAGAGAAATTAATGCAAATCCATTTACGTAACATAATAAATTAGTAAATGGCATCATTCTTACCGAGGTGGAATTCCAGAATCTGTGGCTTTGACAGTTAAATTTAGCCACGAGTACGTTTCCCTGTCGATTTTGTTAGCGACGACCATTTCTCCGGTTTCATGATCTAAATGGACGAGGTCAGTGATCTCTTTCGGGCCTTGTAAAGAATATGTAATGCTACGATTTTTATCGGCATCATCGGCAACAATGTTCACGATATTAACTCCATTTTTACTATTTTCCGTAACAGAACGTCTGTAAAATGGTCTCCGGAATTTCGGATTATTATCGTTTTCATCCTCGATAATTATACTCAAGGTGGCTGCAAAATTTTTGTATTATGTGTTTTAATAAAATATCTTTGCGACACAAAAGTTTCAAAAACATTTTAAAAACTTTGCAAAAAAGATTTGAAGTAAGACCTTGTCATGTACAAAAGTAAAACTAACCGGATGCAGTTTGCAAGCCTCTTACTGCAACAGCTTCACTATACGTAGCAAGCCATCTAATGCATTTAACTCTAGCGCTGCTAGATAGTCATACTCTTGCACTTTGATTAAAGTACCCTCCTCATTTCGTGCTTCCGATGAGTTGGGATCTACGCGATAACGCAGAATCGGAGCTACATCCGGATCCTGCGCCACTATGCGATGAACGTAAGCACCGACCTAAAGTCATTTTGTTGATTATAGAATTGAGAAATTCAGCAGAGCGTCTGATAACATACCTGAGTGTTTTCTCTGATAGTGACAGTTCCAGGATCGATAAAAACTGGCGGTTTATTATTGACGTCTAGGATTGTGATATTCACGAGAACCTCGGCCGTCTGTTGAATTTCCGTACCGCTATCGATGGCGATAACGTTCAAATTATACCTCGTGGTTTTCGGCGACGTAAGATCCGGATCTAAGTTGGAACCCGGCGCCACTCGGATCACGCCTGTCTCGGGACTAATTACGAACTTGTCTCCGGCTCCACTCTGAATTCGGTAAACTAACTTGTTATTCGGCGAAGATAGATCTTTGTCCCACGCTTTTACCTATACGATATATATTCTTCATTCATCGTTTATCAGCAATTACACCTAATTATTTATCTTTTTCTTATCCCTTACTTTTTTATACAATTAAAAAATTTGAACTTACAACTTTACGACGTCTTACGTAAAGTATATAATATTATATCATAATTACATACTTGTACAATATTCGTGCCACCTGGCGAGTCCTCAGGAATATTTCTCTTATACAAAGTTCTTTCGAAAACCGGAGCATTGTCATTAACGTCTCTCAAATAAATCATTAGAGGAACGTCAGAAATCAAACTTGGCGTGCCCATATCTCTGGCTCTCACTGTTAATCTTAATTGACGTATAATCATTTCTTTGTGTCCTTGATTAATGGGTAGAGCTTCGTAATCCAGAGGACGGGTAGGTGTAACAATGCCGCGTTTTGGATCGATAGTAAAATTTCGGGAAAATTCACTTGATACGAGAGCGTAGATTATCTCACTGTTTCGCGTTCCTGTATACATATGTAAACATGACACATCATAGAGATATATTTTATTTATTTGTTAAACGTTGCCTGACCGTTTAAATCGTTATCGGACGCTTCGACGATCAGAGGCGATTCAAAGTGATCCTCATTCTCCAACAGCATCGCCTCGTATTTATTTTGCAGAAATATAGGAGCGTTGTCATTAACATCATCAATATTAATTATCAATTGCGCAGCGTTGCGATTTCCTTTTCCAAGATTATCTCGCGCCTCGACGGTGAGATAATGCCGAGCAACTAATTCTCGATCAAAACTGGACCCGGGATGTTTAACTGTTATTACGCCGGTAAGAGGATCCATCGTCAATCTACGAAATTAGATTTAATCTATAGCATGCTTTCATTATTTCATTAATAATTTATCGATATTAGAATTTTCTTAATTATATTAAGTAAAAAGTCTCCTCTTCTTTTTAATATAATTTTTTTATTGATTCATAAATATAGAAATCTCTCTATATATAAAATTATGATATAATTATGTGAGTCTTAATTTATTATCTTACGCATGTGCAATGCTACCGCCTAAAGTTGTGTATCGTATTCCATGCGTTCCAAGATTATCGCTGTCTGCGTCTAAGGCCTGCACCCAAGCAACAGTTGTCCCCTCGACACAATTTTCTGGTATCGACACCTCGTAGATATCTTCCGTAAATTCGGGATAATTATCATTTTGATCCTTTATAAAGACCGTAACTGGTACCGCGCTATACTTCGGCGAAATTGGCGTGATTTCTTTCGCAACGAGAGTGAAGTTCACCACTGCAAGAAAGATACATAAGTTTTGTATATGTAAGTGACACAATACAAGACAAATGTATAACGTTCATTTTAACACATTAATTTTATAATAGTTCATTTAATTATTTAACGAAGAAAAATGTACAACTTTACCAGATATTTTTTCAAAATCGAGTTTATTCGAATCCTTAACGCGTATTAAAAACGGTGCCTCATTGATCCCGCGAAACGGTGTTACATCAAACATCCCACCATCGCCTTCAATAAATATTCGAAATGTGCCGTTGGAACCCTGAAAAAAAATTTACTGTATTTGTAAAAATTGTTCTCAAAATTAAAAAAAAATTATATACTTTATTAAAAAAGTAGCATTTTTTAAATATTGATTTTTTTCAAATGTTAAAATTTTATTAAAAAAATAATTTTTCTCACTATTCTCAACTTACCAGGTCATGATCAAATATTTCTGGTACAGCATCGCCAATGAAATTAACTGGCGTATTTTCCGGCGCGTTCTCATTTATTTCGGCACGGTACAACATACTTCTAAATGTCGGCGTTTCGTCATTTACATCAGTAAGAATAATGGTCACCTCGGTACTAACAGACGGTGGTGGAACAATTTTCGATACTTCCTTCACCGTAATTTCTAGAATAAAAGTGCCATCACTATTCTCTTCAGCCTCTCTATCCAATTGCGCTCTTGTAAACACGAGGCCAGAAGTCGCATCAATATCAAACAAATATCTCGGTCCCTTTGTGATGCTATAAGTTACTTTATTGTTTATCCCCTTATCACCATCCACAGCACGAACTGCAACAAGATTTATTATTATATCACACATTAGAGCCACAAATTCTTATATACAGAATATATCCCACTAAAATCACACTAAAAATATCGAGATCACAATAATTTTTGAAAACGATTGACGTTCAATAAAACGCAAAAAAATTTGTTTTCGTTTTAAACGAAAAATATTTATATAAATATTATATATAAAAAACATTTATTATTTTTTAAACACTTTATATTCTAAAAACAATAACGTGATTTTAATAAATAAAAGAATAAGATTAAATAATAAAAAAGCTTTAAAAAATATAGTTATTTGACTTCATCTTTTTTTTCTCAATGTACGATCACAGCTTCTCGATGCTTTAGCTATCTAACGCCTAAGGATGTTTATGATTATTCTAGTTTTAAAGAACAGTAATAAAGGAACAACGGATCATAGCTTTTCACGTACTTTTCTTACGTTATTCTTCCGTCATAATAGAGTGAAGAATGCATCGTGCGATTATTAGAGCGAGATAGCTTAGATTTGATTTGTAATTGTTGTAATGTTTGAAGGCAGAAGTTGCGTACGTGTATATACGTTTGTATATATACACATATATATTGTTGCACGCGCCTGCGTCAAAGTATGTCAAAATTAAATTTTAAATTAATTAGCTGAAAATTGCCCATTACAACATCTTAGTTAATTTCTTGTCTTAATTAGGCAGCATCATCCATTATAAATGAACTTTGTTATTCATTCATTTATTCTGTTATTATTAGGTGTTGGAATTAATTCGTAGCGTTTTTAATGAAAGAATGTTATTTATTTCACATGAGCATTAAAAAATACATTAATGAAAGTACTTCCCATCACTTGTAAAACGCTACGAATTAATTCCAACACCTAATATATTAAGTTATGTTTAAAATTAAATCCCGCAAATTGTAGAAATAACTTTGAACTTCGTTTTATTGCGAAATAATGCTGACCTTGCAAAACGGATGTGCCAATCCTGACATTTTCGCTGATTCTTGCGACAGGCGTCATGGCTATGAATTCAGGCGGCTGGTCCTCCACATCCTGTACTTTGATCAAAATCGCTGTCGTTCCCGTATTTACCTGAAAGGGAAGGAAGATTAACTATTTTATCTTGAATAATTAAGTACAAGTAAACTCTACAGGAAGTTGCCTTAAAGAAATGGCTATAATGAATAACTGTACCGATTACTTATGTAGATGATTATCTTCTGGCATTATTCACCCTTCACTGCGCATAACTTTATAGGGAAAAGTCATTGAACTATTCAGTAACTATGGATCGTACGGGTTTTTATCTACGTAATGTTCGCGCATATCGCATTTTGTTAAATAGTACCCTTATAACTTTTAAAACTTTTAGAAAACACACACCTTATTTAAGTGTATGTATATATATATACGAATTAATAATGTACATAGCAGAATAGTAAAGTTATAAAAATAAATTCGCGTCCATTTTTCCTATTATTCATGACACTTGAAAGAAATAAATAAATTTGATAAAATATATAATGAAAAATAATAACACTGAAATAAAATACCTTTTCATTTATTGCACGATCTACAGCCAAGATCCGCAGTTGATACAGATACTTTCGTTCATAATCCAAAGAACCCACTATGCGTATGACGCCCTTGCCATTGACGGTCGATATGCTGAAAACGTTGTTATCGCCATCCAATTCCTGAAGGTAATACACCACTTGACCATGAGCACCCAAATCGGCGTCGGTAGCTTCCACCGTTGTTAAAATACCCGGGCGTGAATCCTCCCGAAGAGTTAACGAGGTAGGATGTGGACGGAAAATTGGTACATTGTCGTTAATGTCCTCGACCAGAAGCAGCAGACTTTGCGTGATAAAATTTCCCTCCCCCAATCTTCCATCCGTCAATGTTAACACGAGTGCATATTCATCTCTTGTCTGATAAAATACAAATAACATTAAAATTAAATTAAGTTTGCTTTAGACGATTTATAATTTGTGTCAGAATTTAGGATAAGAATTCTATTTATAATTTTATATTTTTGATTTTTGTCGTGTAAATAAAATATAATATTTAAAGAATTAAAATATATGTACATAACATTTATATTGAAATACATAAATATACCAAAATCCACAAAAAATTATATAGAATTCTATTCTGAAACATGAATAGAATTCGATAGTAAACTCTCGATTATTTAAAGTGGATTAATTATTAATATATTTGAAAGATATATACAAATTGCTTGAAATATCGAGATAGGTGAAGATCAAAATGCAAGAGATAAAATATTAAATTTGAATGAAGTTAATTGATATAAAATTTGTTGTAATTGATATAAAGTTTTTTAAAATTGTAACATATCATGCGATAATCATTATGATTCAAATACGAGCATCATCGACGATAGAAAGTTAACAACAAACGTATTATTTTACGCGTGCACTGATGCTACAAATAATATCTTTACGAAGTGGATCCTCATAAAAATGATGAGTAAATTACGTTTGTCTCCGCTGATACTTAAATTTCTCTTTAATGATTTGTTGGACTGTAATATTGAAGTCACAATCCGAAGACAAGGTAAATCACTCGTGCAAAACAGAAATAACAGTGGGACAACATAAGAATTATTGCGGTATCTCTTCCTGTCTTAGCTTTGTTTCTGTAGTTATGTTGTTTAATAGCTCTTACTTTGACGATTTATGACTATTAAGACGAGCAATTGTTAAGATTTAGTTTTTACTTCGCGATATTTGATGTAAAATTTAAAAAATATTTTTAATAACTTTCATAATCTTAGTAACTTAAAAATTATTTAGAATGAGATTACCTCTCTGTCCAATAACTTATTTAAGTAAATGTTGGCTTCATTAAAACCGAAATTTTCGACTTGAATCACGTCACTACCAGGCTGTTCTCGAACGCCAAATGTCAATATATCATTATCTGGATCGATACCTTTGAGCTTATAAATTAGGCTACCTGTAAGTAATATTTTTATATATTTATAAGGTTCATGTACAATAAAAATGAAAAATGTAATGGTCATATGGAAGAAAATAATGAAAAGTATTTTAGTAATTGCTATCTTTTTAAAGCAATAGAAGATATCTAAGGATAAATTTTATAAAAGATTTTCCTTAGATATTATCTAAATACACATATTTATAAGAAGAAAGAATTAAGAGCAAAAGACGAGCCATAAAGAAACACATTAATTTTCGCAAGTTTATTCACATGTTGAAAACAAACTGGCAACGGTTTATACAATGATGTTTGAAAATCGACGTAACTAGTAATAAGTTTTGCGATCACCAACCAGCACAAGTGCATAGAAAGTGCTCTCGCGTTCTTTCACTATAGATTAATCGATCATAAATTTCCATTTGACTGTTTACTTAGTAGAAACTGTCATATATTAAAACTTGCTTATTATACATATAAAAATTTATAGTCGACTAATGTCCACTTTTTAAGGGGACATCCTAAAATGACACAAATATCGATATTACAGATTAGAAAGTATTCTGAATAAGCTGTACAAATTGCAAAATTCTTTTACACAATTAAAATACGAAAAAAGATGCAAGACGATCGATTTAAGAAAATCGAAAAAGTTAAAAAATTGTCTTATTAAAAATTTAATAGTCATACTAAATGTAATTTTCGATTTTCTCATTAAATCAACTGTCTTGTATCTTTTTTGTACGTATTTTAATTATGTGAAAGGATTTTGCACAGTCAATTTAGAGTACTTTCTAACTTGTAATATCAGTAATTCTATCACTTAAGATCTCCTTAAGGGAATAGTATAATCTTTTTTGAAAATGATGTATTTATTATTCTTACCAATCGGAGTCTCGGACTCTTCCTTTAATCTAAGGACAATTTCTGTTTGTCCATCTATGAGAAATCTAGGCGGATTGTTTCTAGCTGAACAATACGTTAACAAATATCCAAATATCAAGTACAATTCTATTTTAAATCGGCTTCTTTTACATGATCGCAATAACCAGGAAGACGATCTCGTTTGCTCCTGCTAGTAGAATCTTTCACTTCTTAGTATTCTGAAATTAATACATAAACATTAATTTATTATAAAGAATACTGGAAGAATAAATAAATAACAGATTGTGTGAGTAAAAATATAAATATAAATATAAGTTATAAGTAAATTCTGTATAAAATTTAATACATTCTTAAAAGAATAATGTATTGAACAATTAAATAGAAATTATTAAATTGATCGAAAGCATTAATGTATATAGTAATGTAGACTAAGAGCGACATATTATCATCGATATAGATACACACCCATTTAGAAGACATCACATTACGTATTTCTAGTACTTTTATCGCGTAATTTTTGTGTATAATTTACAAACTTTATGCATTTTATTTGCACACGCGTAGTCTATTTACTTGCTGCATTTAGTTTGATAACCGGTATATTCACGCTGAGCGGTTGCTTTCTCCTCGGTAAAACGTCGTCTTGATGCAATGTCAAGAGTATCTCACCGCGAACGATCACGGAGATTAAACTGGAGTGAAAGCTTACCGGAAGAAACGTTTTCTCACGGCTCTTAAATTGTGCGGTACGCGATAATTAAAAGAATGCGTCTCCCGGCAAAAATCCGCTAGTACTCATTATGCAAGATATATTTCATTGCTCGATTCTTCTAGGATCTTACGAAGCGATGATATAATGTCGCATTCTTGGGAAAGAAAGTGTGTTACGATTCAAAACGAGCTGCAACTCCGATTATCAATAAAAAATATGTTTTCAAAAATTCATGAAATAAATTTAAATTGCATTTGAATAGATCAATTTTAAATAAACTTAATTTTAATAAAATTTTGATGTAAAAAGTTCAGTAAAAATGGTGTACAATTTTAAAAATTTAAAAATTATTAAAAATAACGATTTTCTATAAAGGTAAATTAATTTGAAATTGTTTAGGAAATCCATAATTAAAAATATTCGACAGTTGACACTGTTTAACAACGCCTGAACCAGGTACACGGAAGAAGCTTTCATTGACCCGTGTTCGTGTAAGAATTCTTTTTTAAAATAGTTTGACACTTAAGGAACACTGAGTGAACACACCGAACGGTGCTCTTCTTGCCAACAGAGTGTATCGGCCACGCTCTTGACTTTTAAGACTCTGCTAAATAACAGGCTAGTGCGAAGCTTCTCGATGTGCGGATACCCGTGTATTCAAATGTGTACGATGTATACGTGCGCTATCTGATTTCCAGCGAATAAAGACTGTAGCTACACAGGAAACGAATCTCTTCTTATTCCGATGAGTATTGATAAGAATTGTACCGGATAACATGATTTTCATTTACGATAATGTAAACCAGGCCTTTCCGGCTTCAAGCAATTTTTATTTTCAAAATGATTACTCTGAAGCATCACATTGTGATTTCTATATACTTTTTTATTTATTTATTTAGTGCACGATAAATAATAAACTAGTATATATGTATATGTATATACAATTTCCTTCAAATACATCTCTAGAATATTATTCTACGTATTTTTGCTGCAAGGATTCTTTGCTGTTGAGAGTTATCAAATGCAATTAATTATATATAATGATTCATCTAATCTTTTATCTATAATACTTGAATGTGTAAAGTTCGAATGCATAGCATGAAGAAGATTGCGTGACTAAAATTTTCTCCGGCTTCTTTACAACTTCACCTTCGCGCATCGTGAAATTCTTCGATAAGATTGATCGATAGAACGTTTTAAATTCAGAATAATTTTATTCTCTTCGACAATCGTCGATTTTTACTTTCAACACAAGCTATTCTGTACGGCAGGAGACCTCGTGAGCATTGACCGAATAGAGCAACTTGTATATTATATCTAAAGGAAGTTTCCTCTATGCATGCTGGTTCGAATAAAGGGGCAATAAGGTCATGTTTCCAATGGGGGGCTGTCCCGAGGTACGTGACGTCATTTCCTACACCTGCCATGCATGCTTCCGAATGATAACACCGTCCGGGATATTGACATACACCTATAATACTGTCTGTTGCCCGGCCAACCCTATACAGAATTTCCTTGCGTGACGGACTCCCTCACACCATGAACATATGTGTAAAGGATCTTGGCGGGTGCGAACCCGCCGGTTGTCGTCTGTGATATCGATACGTATTTTTTTCACGACGCTGTAAAATTAGGTAGGATAATTACGAAGAAGAAACGAACAGAACAAAATAATTTTTGTAATAAATCGTAATCATCTCGCGCGTAAGCTTTTCACTTTTTTAATTTAAATGTTTTGATTCTAATTAAGAGAAAGTAAATTATTTTAAACAAATTACAAAACTTTCCGTTATTTTAATTAACGTTATTTGCGTGGATCCGACAAATTAACTTCTCGAAAAATGTATGACGCAGAAATTGTTAGCCATTCGACAATTTTTGCCAGCAAAAATTCGCCGAGTTCCGAAGTTCCCTTTGTTGGTCTGCGGTTACATCTGGTGTTACAACAATAAACAGATGCTACTGTGCGAACGAAGTACATAAGCAAAATGAATTTCCTTTTCACTGTGGCACGATGAAATGTTACCCGTGGGAGTGAAATTAATGGCGTCTTATCTCATCGTACGAATAATTATGATGAGATACAATGGCGTCCGATTATTTAACGAAGAGATATAATTTCATAACACATCATAAAGAGAATACATAAGTCGAGTTGAAGCGTGATTGCATTCTTGCGTCATCAACATTCGCGTTTAATATAATTAATATGTCGTTATAAAATGGAAATTTGGGTCAGTGCTAACAATTGCCGATCAGTATCCAGTGGTTAGCTTTGCTTCAACGTTTAATTTTAATTCTGTAATAAACGGAAATCATGGCATATTAAAAAAAAGATAAATCTTACGCAGGAGAAATATGTAAATATATTTATATGTTACAAATAATATGTTATAAAATTGAAGTGTTATTAAATTAATTTTAATTTACATCTTTTTTCACTCACTTCCTTAAATTAATTTTTATTTAATTTACAAAAAATGTTGCCTTCATTTATCTAAAATCTGTCAAAATTTTATAATGGAAATCTAGTAGAAATCTATATTTCATTTTCGCCCTTTCGTGTTTCATTTAGTACAGATGACGTAGTTTAAACTTCAATTTCTACTTCAACCGCGAGAGAGAGAGAGAGAGAGAGAGAGAGAGAGAGACCTTCACTCTTTACTGAAGTTTGTTGAAAATTGATTGTAATAACAAGTATACGAAACGTCTTTCTTTGAGGATTGCAAGGCCAGTTATCAAAGAGTGGCTAACAATACCATTGATTCCATGAATTAAACTTTCAGTGGTGGTGTCAGATAAGCATTAATTGCACGTCAGATACGTGAGATTCCACACCGGCATAATTCGTACCAGGATGTCGACTGTGATGGACGTGCTGTCTGTCAATGTCACGTTTTAAAAGTTCCACGGAACTTTCTAAAAAATTGCGACCCGCTGCCTTTCCACGGCCAATCAAATCCGATAAAAAGGGACAATTTATTAAAATGTAAAAAATGAAGTAGAAATGAAGAGATAATCGTAGGTTTTATATATCAAATCTTTTAATCCTGCAAATCGATCGATTAATTTACTCATAAAATTTTAACGTCAGAAATTAACAAGTTATAACGTATAATTTAAGTATATTCTGTTGCTAATTATTAAAAGGTATTCAGTAGTTTCAACATACTCATTCATAATAAAAAATATGAAAAATCTAAATGCAACAGAACAAAAGCTTAGATCAGTTTTACCATCGTAAGTACAAATATTATATTAGTGTTCGAAAGTACTTTGTACTCACCAGAATTTTTAACGATGTATAATACAATGGCGGGAATAGATTTGTTTTGTATGTCTCAGTGATGAAAACAAATGTTTTTATTCACACAATTGTCTTATTGTAACTGCAGCTTTTAACACATTGTCGGTGCTAGAGTTAGCGTGATTGCAAAGCATGCAAAATGTATTCATACGTCCAACTGTGCCAGTAAACTCTATCCAGGAATCAGATTAAATTGATCAATTTAATACCGCTTTTCAATTGTTTTTTAATTTTTTTCCACATTACATTGTCGACATTGAATTGACAATAATTGATATTTCTTTTCAGTTCATTATTCATTTAATTGATTAATTGCATAATTGCACGTAGTGACAGGAATCGACGACTTTATTATAATTTTTATTATCAAATTACTGTCACTGTAATTAAAAATCTAAATTCTCCTTTTTCAATCACTGTGTTTAGAATTCACTCAAGTTTGTTTTCCGCCATTAATCGAAAACGAAAATTCGCACAATTTAATTCATTGAATAAAAACTCTTTTTTAAACTCCTTTTTAAATCATAAATAGCACTTTTCTCACTACTCCTAGATTTAACGCAGGCAAGACTAAGTCGAAGTAATATCGAAAATCGAATTCTGTTCACGATCGCGAGATTAAGGTGATGACAAACAAATTTGCATAGAACCGTGTCATCGGCCGATCGACCGTGAGCGCGGCGCGCTCACCTGTCCGAATGAGCTTACGATAGTAAACTGAAGGTACGGACGAAGCCAGCGTGGTTCCCGTCAGGAGAGCGTAGATCGTTGCCTGGCATTCGTTCTGTGGCGTGAGCACTGACCGTGCACAGAACACCACAAAACGTACGGTTGTTCCAAGTTAAATTCAGCCCGTCGTGCTCCCCGAGGCGTGCACGAGGGGGCTTTCCCACTTCGTCACAACCTCCGGTCACCTGTGCCACCTCACCGCCCGTAGGGGAAGATACTTATATTTTGTAGAGAATAGCGGGGCACCGCCTAGGTCTGCGGCCCGCCGATTGTTAATGGCAAAGAAACGGTAGGACGGTTATTAACGGACGTCATGGTATAATCTTCCACATCAGATGTAAACGCATGAAAATGAATCGAATGACGTATAATACATTTGTTAAACCCTTAGAATGCGGCTAACTTTGTAATGAAGAAACAAAGTTTCTTTTAGTTTTGTGAAACTAAAAGAAAGTTAAATTTGCGGAGAACAAAAATAATTGCATGTAATATACTGCAGGAATATGTGTCTAAGAATTATATAGAAGAACGAAAGTTTTTAAGAAGAGAATACATAAGTTTTGAGAAGAATACAGAGAATGTCAGGAAGAATAAATAAATTCTAAATAAATCAATTTTAGGGAAATCAGTTTATATATACATTCTGAAGTTTATAATTTTACTGAAGAAAATTGAATTATACGTAGAAGATGAAAGATATAGGGA